>CAODLS011294486.1:0-12016 GCA_948243855.1 Flueggea neowawraea | reverse complement strand
CTGAAAGGAATTCTGTACCAGGTCTTCAATGGCAAGCTAAAAACTGAGCATTGTGGGATTTGTGAGTTCTTCCAAAATGTCAAAAGACAATGCCCATGAGATGGCACCTGCGAGTGAAATTTAAGAAAACTACTGTCTTGTTGAATAGAATTCCATCTTTTGCAAACAGAACGGAGACGGAATATCATAAACGGAGGGACCCTAGCTAAAATCTCATTCAACAGATCTTCAGGCAACATGGCCCATATATTATCCTCCATTTGAACATCAGGATGAACAGTTTTACCAAATGTAGCTACTGTTTCCTCGTCTAAACCACGAGGTTTGGTCTTAATCACCTTTTGCCTGGAAGGGCTCGTATTCCTCGATCCTACTTGGCCCAAAGGGCTCGTATTCCTCGACCCCCCAATCCTAATAGGTGACACTTGCCTTGGACAGCCATCATCCTCACGCAAACCCTCAATTTTACAGGATTCAGCAGTCGATACATCATAACCAGTTTCAGATGACTCTCCAACAATAGCCATAATAAGCAATTCTCAAAACTCTAACAAAATCTCTTCCAATATACTCCAAGTACAAGCATGTCTAATTTATCCCAAAGCAGCAAAAGAAGAAAACTTTCAAGAGCAATCAATGATATCCATAAACATAGATTACCCACTGATCAGCACAACCAGAAAAGCTTAGACGATTAGAAAGTTACAGTCTTTGCATTGGCTATTATATCAAGAACCCTAACATACAGTCAGATCCAAAATTGAGCAAACAATGAAAGCAAAAAAGACATAAATAAATTAAGAGCAGAGATCAAACACAAAACGAAGCTTTGGTGGGTACAAAGAAATTGGTTACCTTTGTAGGGTGGAAGAATTAAAGATAAAGGTATTTCGGTTGGTGAAGACTGAAGCAGAGCGTGTCAGAGGGATTGTGAGAGACAGAGAAAGGGAATTTTTGCACAGAAATAAGGGAAAGAAGAAAGAAAACCACTTCTTGGAACTGGAAATATGCTTCATTTATTTTGCCACCATTTGACAAAGATGCTTTACAATATCATTAAAACAAATTTTAATTTGAGGTTTGCAGCTTTTATATGGTATTGCAGTTCACATTTTAGTTTGCTGAATCTCTTTTTTTTTCTTCAAAATAAAGGTTGCTTAGTATGAATTTTTTTAATTTTCAATTTTTTTATTTTGAAAATACTTAACTATTTTTTTGATAAGTGCTCAATATTTATACTAAAAATATTGTTTAAAATAAGAGTATTATTAAAAAATTTGTATAGACTTTTAAGGAATTGTTTAGTTTTAAGTTGTTTAATTGCGATAAATTGAGTGGAAATTTGTAAAAATGAAGAATAGATTAAAAGATTAAATATGAGAAAATTAAAAGAGAGAGACTTTTTTCAAAAAATGATTAATATATCTAAAAATAATATGGTAAATGGGGGTTTTATTTTTGTAGTTGAGATGTAATGGTTGGGTGAGAAATGTAAGTGTAAAGCATGAGTTAATAACACTGATGGATCAAGTTTGTAACTCAGTACACAAAAGTGACTTAAATAAATTTTTGTTCGGGCAGGTCAGTCAACCGAATGAAATTATGCATCCAATGTCATTATCCCCTGCCCGTGCCATCTATCGTGCCAAATAACCAAGTGTGTGTCCACGTCATGCCACGTCGGATGTCACTGACGCATAATTACCCACATGGCACCTAAAATTGACAACAAATTGAAACCACGTCATTTTCAATTTGATAATTCATGTTTTATTAACATTGACAAAGAAACGAAAACTTATGCTTCAATAGTTCAGTTAAGGCTCGACAAAAATGATAGCTAGTATTAAAATTGAAATCAGTGTTTGAAAGTTCAGATATTCAAATCTCATTGGCACCAAATTATAGTCGAATTTACCAAGGGTAGGGTATTCAAACATCAAAGTATATTAACAATTACAAACATATATCTATTGCATTTGCATCAATGTGTTCTCTGTTTTCATAAAATTAAAGAACCCAAAAGAATAACAGCATCAACACCTGCAAATTCTATTCAAAGATTAAATCTTTATTGGACATGAATCACCTTCTTGACAATCTTATCACTAAGAGTAGCAATCTGAGATTCAAGAGCCCTAATTATCTCGTCGTCCTGATTCTCCAACTTAGCCAAAGCTTCCTGCAATTCAACATCCACTTTCTTCCTTCCTTTGGCAAGCTTCTGCTCGACTTCCAACTGAGTCTCCTTCTTCATCTTGTTTAGTGTAGCTGAAATCTCAGTCTTGTAGCCTTCATAATAGATGTAGCTTGCTCTTCAAGCTCCTTGCCTCATCAACAGTGTCTTTGACATTGCTAAGCTTCTCTTTAATGGCAGCATCACGTTCATCCATGAAATTTCCAAGAAGGGTGAAATAGAGCTTGTCAAGAACAAACATAAGGAACAATAACTCATCATTGGTAAGGTTACGTTGAAGTCAAAGAGAGTGACGTTTGACAGTGACGGAGTCAAAGATCCCCCACCTTACCTATTGATAGAGATGCTGACAAAGATCGATAGGCCAAAGATAGTGTCTGCGGTGGTATAACGCAGCGATGGAGGCAAAGATCGACGGGACAGTAAGAGTGTCGACAATGAGGCAAATTAATGATAGAGACAGAGTGACAGGACAAAGAGAGAGTGTCGACAGTGATAGAGATCGTGGAGAGAGACAAAGAGAGATGAGATAGAGTGGACGCTCGGGTTAAGGGCCGTGAAGATTTGGACGAGAGCGATTTAGGGTTAGTGTAGAATGGGAATAGGAAAGTGACAGACATTTGGAGAGAAAGAGGGTACAACATGGTTTAGGGTTTTATTTTGGGTGAGATAACGTCCTGAATGTTTATTTTTTTGGTCAATTTGGGTGCCACGTGGCAATTATCCATGTGGCACCCAACACATCTGTGGTATCCGACGTGGCATGACGTGGACACATACTTGGTTATTTGGCATGACAGGTGGCACAGGCAGGGGGGTAGTGACCTTAGGTGCACAATTTAAATATGTTAAGTGACTTGCCCGAACAAATATTTATTTAGGTGACTTTTGTGCACTGAGTCAGAAACTTGAGTGACAATCGGTGTTATTAACCCTGTAAATCATGTAGTATATGTAGATGGATTTGGAGGCTTGCCAATTAATTAAAAGAATGATTGATGTATGCATATAGGAGGGTGAAGAGTGAGGTAATTGCGGAAACTTCTGTGTTTCTATAAGATATGAAGTTATAAAAGTGACACATTTCATTCATTGAGAAAACTTGCTTAAATATAAAAAATCTAACATAAAATTAGAGATACATGACCATCATCTACTAAACATGGGCCAATATCCTAGATTGTAGTACAACATGGTCATTAACAATATAAAAAATGGATATGGGACATAGACCATATCACGACCCAAAATCGAACAATGACCGGCGTACAAGGCAAACTGAACCAGAGACCCGGCCATCTCGCACAAGCCTCGGAAGAACAGAACTTCTAACAATATCATATACCAACATTTCAAACCGAATATAAATATTAACAAATTTAAAAATTATACTAAGCATAACTTAATATATATAAAAAAACATGTGTAACTGAACAGATCCAATCATATCTCACAGAAACCCAGTGTGGAGCATCTATAGACTGATGTACTAGGCCCAAACAGAAGGGCACACACTGCTGAACAAAAATCTTCACTGTGCATAAAAGATGAGATAACCTAAAAAATGTTAAAGGGAGGGTGGTGAGAAAACTCAGTGAGGGTCAACACTCTAGGTCGCTAGATACCGGCCTCACAAAGACCTTTTTGAAAACGTTTTCCGAAAATGCCACATGCACATATATAATCAGATAATAATAGTAGTATACACTCGTGTACGTAGTTAGGATTTCAGAAATTCGTTTCGAAAACATTTCACAGACAGAGCAGACAACATGTAATCAAGCATAAAAATTATCAAATGAGTCTTATAACAGATATTCATGCATACATATATTTATACACTCAAATCTACAGACGATATACATATAATAATTTACTATGTACGCAGAGATCAGACAAACATACATATTATTTATTAAGCCGATTTCATACAGAGATTCATATATTTATCATATTACAGACAACAAAGAATTATATAATTACTATATATACAAAGTTCAGAAGTGTATTATGCTAGCACGATTATACGCCCATAATATACTGAAACTATGCCAAACGAGATCGCAGATAGACTAGAAATCTTAAGAGCCTAAACAGTACCCGTCTTAAAAGGGTCAATAGCTGACAACCTTAGGGATCTCAAACAATACCCAACGCCCTAAGGGTCTTAAAGCTGAAACAGAAAGAAACTGATCATAAAAGTATATTCGCGAGCATTGTAGTCCCCGTGCTCCAACAGAATATACTTCGTCAGATCGCAACAAAAATATATTATAGGGTATGATCAACAATGTAGACTCATTTGTGCAGAGACCAAACATACTAATACGGACATCAGGCATAATTATTTATGTATATTCAGAAATATAACAGACAATTATTTTAATAATTCCAAGTTCGGGACCAAATGCAGACATAAGCAAAAGCAGACGTGTGGACTGATGCCACCAAAAAATAGAGAGAGTCTTGTGTGTTGCACTATACACACGGGTTACCATATTACCCTAGTAATTAGTGCCTTCACAAAGCATTGGTGTACCAAAAGCTACGCTACCTCGTAACTAGGTGTCCCGAGTCGAAGTCAGAATAATTAAATAATTATTCTCAGAATTCAGACATGTAAAGCAGACGTAGTAGTCAATAGAATATAGGTATATTTAGATATACAAATAGACACATTCGAACCAAACATTTATTTATTAAAAATATAATCAATTATATTACAAATTAAATATACATATACCCAGAGAATATTTAATAAATAAAAATATATATGTGTATACATATATGCGGAAACGAACAATTAATAACCAAACTTAGCACAAAGTATTTTATAATATATATATATATAACGTACTATTTAGAATATTTTGTTACTAACCATAATAATAATTAATATTTAAAATTTCAGATTTATAATATAAATAAATAATATAAGAATAATTAATAACAGAAGTTGTATTCATTTTTTTTAAACAAATTTCTCATTACCAAGATAATTATAAATATGCTAGTATTCAGAGTAGACAAGCATGCAAAGCAGAATTAATTTACAGAATATATAAATAGTGACATGATGATAAAAGATGAGTGGCAAAGGCAAAATAAGACGGAAAGGTTTTTGTTCAAAGTTATCATTATAAGTGGCTCGAGTGGTCCAATCTTTTGCTCATTAAGGAGCACAAAAAAGGGATAAAAAGAAACGTCGATTCTTTACAAGATATGATCTATTCATATCTAACGCAGGTGCTGTAGTGAAAGATTTTGTCGTAGCTAGATGCCTTGAAGAAAGAGGAAAAAGACTTGCTTTAGGTCCATGGATCCAGTCAAAATAGACCTTCCCTCCCTTTGAAGAAAGCCCTGATCTACGACCACTCTTTGCCATTCTTTTTCCAATAAGGAGTCCGATCGATGAACCTTGAGAGCATCCCGGTAACCTCCATTTTGCTCATTCATGGAGTCGTAATTAGTACCTCTAAGAAATATGATTATCTGCTGTTAGTCAGTAGTGTGGGTTGGCTTGGATTACTTAGTGTTGCGCGCCTAGGAGGGCAGCGCGCTTTGGGATGCCGAGGAGCTATTATCGCCCAGCCCCCTAACCTAATGCGGCACCGGGTTTGGACCGCAGGGAACTGTAGCATGGGGACGTCTAACCCTTTTTGCCACCGCAAGGCTGGCTAATCATACGGAACAGGCTCGAAGACCCCTAGTTCTGGAAGACGCATGAGTCCAAACGCTATGTTGAATGTGTGATTCCAACATTGATAAGGACTGTGGAACATGGATGGATAGAACGAGAGTCAAATTCGCATGTCTCTCTTTTCCTATTAGTTCGGAAAGCAAGAAACCTATCTTCATTGAACAAGCCCACAATCCGACTTACTTTAGCAATGACGAGACCGTTACATCTACGTCTCAGCTATAGAAGTTCCGCTCGGCATAGCCAGGATAGAGCTACTGGAATTGGTATGCCCTAGATAATGACTAAGCCACAGGTCTCCCCATCCGAGAGGAGCAGCAAGAGCTAGCATAGAATTACCAGCTAGCACAAAAAATACATCCTAAGACTGCGAATATGCCTAAGACTACTCCAGACCCCGAAGGTGCCACACCCTCTTTTACATTAAATGCCATCGTCATTTACTTAGCATGTTAGTGTGAATCCTCTTATAAAAAGGAGTGAGGTGCTTACTAGTAAGCAGGAGTAATAATAGTTTTTTGAAACTCTTGAAAAGGAAAGGAACATGTTACTTCCACCATGGAGGTCTCCAAAAGAAGGGAAGTCCATCATGGAGAAGCTTTGCTTAACACAATCTCTGCGAAAGCAGCAAAGGATACTCCACTTCCTATTCAATCTCTCCTTATTATGGTTACATACCTCCTGCATGTACTTACTTCTTCATTTCCCTCCCCACCTACTTCCTGGTGGCTACCATCTCCCATTTTGCTCTAGAAGAGAAAATGGAGGAATAATACCTGGGACTATCAAACAAAGGTCCCACAGCGCCGACAACAGCCGAACCGAACCCCATTTCACCCAAGTTGTTTCAGGACCAGAAAAAAGAAGATATGCTTTCATTATATGGGCAATATATATATATATATATATATATATATATATATATATATATATATATATATATGTATAACAGAATCCAGAAAGCAGAATATGGATTACCAAATGGGCACATAATCATATTTTAATTTAGCTGATCCATTAACTAATCGTATTACAAAAATAGGCTGAACACAGCAAAAACATATAAGTTTAGAAGACACAGCTTATGTGTCTAGAGTTGTCATCGCACTCACCTGGACGCCGTGCAAAATAATCCAAAATTCACGGACCACCCGTGGATAGCTGAGCACCTTGAAAATCAGACAAAACAGATAGCAGACAACAAAGCTGAAAATAGATGAACGAACATAACAGAATCAGACATGAGGCGGTACTATGGTATTACAGAATATGCATGGAATGCAAATGCGAATCTCAAACCCTCGACGATGTCAGAATTTCTATTGCGATAAAAAAATCTAATGCATTTGTTTCAAAAATCAGAGTCTATGTAAAATTACCATTTAGTCCCCGACTTTTGCAAAATTACACTCTAGTCCCAAAGATCTCAAAAAATATAAATTAATCTCCAAACTTTAGGAATTTATAAATACATTCTCCAAATAATTTGAATCATAAAATAATCCAATTTATCAAAATTATAAAACGTTACAACTTTCTCAAAATTACAAATCTAGAATGTATTTTTATAAAATTACAAATATGACCCGCTATGTAAAATATCAATTTCAATCCCTCAAATTATTCAGAATTAATAGAAAAATTACAACTTAGTCCCCACGATAGAAAATCTTATTCTCGAACACCCTAAACCTCGAACCGATCAAAATCCAACATTTTCAACCATTCCAATCCACTCAAAATCATTCCTAGGACCTGAATCAATCATTATTTTCGTCCCAAAACAACAATATGTTGAATCAAGTTTTTGATTAACATAAAAACTCCTAAATTTTGATAATTTAACAAAATAATTGAAATAGGCTTATTGTTCCTTCTTCTTGAACTCATTCTTGCCGAAATCTCTCTTATTGTTCCTCCGAAATTTCCTCTCTTTCTTGAGGAACTTTTTGAACTTGGCAAGCATAGTAAGATCATCAACTTCTTCTTCCTCACTTTCTTCATTAATGGGAGAGGCTGAAACTTTTAAAACAATGGATTTCTTCTTCTCGACAAGATCTTTTTCTTCTTCTCTCATGGACATTTCATAAGTTAAGAGATAGCCCATAAGATTCTCCAACGGTAAGGTTGATAAATCCTTCGCTTCTTGTATGGCGGTTTTGATTGGAGACCAACTCTTTGGAACTGATCTAAGAATTTTTCTTACAAGCTCGGAATGAGCGTAAGTTTTTCCCAAAGCCTTGAGATCATTTATGATGTCATTAAACCAGTCAAACATTTCTTGTATGGATTCATGAGGTTTCATTTTGAAGAGCTCATATTGATGAACAAGTAGGCTTGCTTTGTTTTCTTTAACTTGACTTATGCCTTCATATGTAACTTCAAATGTGTGTCATATTTCATGAGCCATTTGGCACCTTTGAACTTTGTTGAATTGATGACGGCTTAGCGCAAAAAATAGGATGTGGACAGCCTTGTGATTATATGATTCAAGCCATTTGTCGTACTCGTTCCATTCTTTCATAGGTTTGTCAATGAGCATGCCACCAACTTCTTTTTGTGCCTTGAATGATCCTTCTGACACAATCTTCCAAACATCAATGCTATCAGATTTTAGGAAGGTCATCATTCTAGTTTTCCAATAGAGGTAATCTTCACCTTAAAAAAATGGAGCATGATTAATAGCAAGACTCTTATAATTAGAAATAGACTTGGAATTTGTCATTTGGATCTTTAACTCTTAGGAATTTGAATCCCAAATTTTAAGAGCCTACTCTTGATACCAATTGTTGGCCCAAATAGCAAACCAAGAGGGGAGTGAATTGGTTTTTAAAGATAAAAATTAGATTAATGTCCAATTAATCAAACTGAAATTATTTAAGCAAAACAACAATATAAGCACAAATAATAAAATGTAAAGAGCTTAAGAAAGAGAGAAATAAGGCCGAGATTTAAAGTGGTTCGGCTTAACCAAGCCTACATCCACTCCCCAAGCATCCACTTAAGAGTTTTATTCACTATCTTTCTCTTGGAAAATATTACAACACTTGCTTCACGGGGGCAAACTCCCTTTTATACTTTAAGCTTCGTGGGTGCTTGAAAACCTTTCACTAATCAACTTCCTAACTTTAAGGGTGTTAGTAGACCTTAAAAACTCTTAAAAAAGTTACAAATATATGCTAGAAACACTCCCAAATCAGATTTGCCAAACTATGCTCTAAAGGAGCAAGTAAGAATGCAAGTTTTTGCTCTAGAAAGAAATGATCATAAAATGTTCAATCTCGTCTGAATCAAGTGATTCTTGAGTCCTATTTATATCCAAAGATGTCCTCTTGACCGTTGTATAAAGTTTGGAGCCATTGGATTTGATTTTGTGAATGTTATAGCACGTTTATCAAAACTACCGAGCTTAATTGTTCTCCAGGTAGAAGTTTCACTAGAACTTCTATTACAATAATACTTAACCACTGGAAGTATTTCATTTAACTATTTTTTGGCCTGAAATTTTTCGGTCCATGATTATGTCTTGCAAATGCACAAGGATCGTCGAAGTTTCAACCCTCAAGAGTATCATTGGGTATCGAATCTTCGGAGAACGTGAATTAATTGTGGTCAAAAAATAAAATAAATCGATAAAATCTAAAAATTGAGTTGTAAAGGGTTTGGTTTTAAAAACATAAAACGAAAATAACAAAGAAAGCAAAAGCATTAGGAACATTGAAAAGTAAACAAAGACTCTTATTTACTAAATCAATGAAATGGGTTTTTGGGATTGAGTGTTCTCTCCACAAGACTAACCCAAGGTCTCTCTCGAGGTCACTTGAGTCGTACCTTCGTTTCCTAGGTGGGTCCTGTTGGTCACACCTAGCCAAAGTAGGTCCATTAAGTCCTTTGAGAAATTTCATCGAACACCTCACATGCATAGAATATGTTTATCCTAAATCATGCTAGTTTAATGCTTGTAGGCCTCACCTAGCCTTCATCTCTCGATTCTTTAGTTAGGCTTACCAAAACTACAACTATGGTGATCAAGCATAATCATAGTTAAGCATAACAAGCCATTAAATCAAATCTTAGGGCATTCATTCAAATAGAGAACATAAACACAATACCCATAAATCAAACTTTAAATATTGAACATAAAACACAAGACTCATTCATAAATATAGCAAGTATTCATAAAAAATTACAACTCAACATCCAAACTAAAATCCTAGACTACAATTGTTTAAAGAAAATAAAAATAATAAATAACCTCAAAATCAAAACTACAACACCAAAAATAAAATGGAAAATGAAAAACAAAAGACGAGGGGGTTTCTTTTCCGAGACCATAGGTCTCTTCAAGGCCCCCTTGCTTCCTCTTCTTGAATCCTCTCTTCTCTTCTCAAGTTTTTGATGGTGAATGTGGCTGCCCAAAAAGATCCCAAAATGATGTGAAAGAGGTGTATTTACACCCTCTTAAGTCCTCCACAAACCCTAGCAAAAGCCTATCAAAAATGCCCATTGAATGTGCTTTGGTCCCCACACTTTTGTCCTTTTCCATCAGATTTTTGTCCAACACTGGAGGAGCATCACAGTCAGCATCATGACCGTGATGAGCTATTGATTTTTTGGTAAAATGCTTGAATTACTCACGGTCATGATTATATCAAATATGCAAATTAAACCAATTTTACTTAATAATTAGTTATCATTATTTGTCATTATTTGTCATCATCAAAACATATTAAATGAACATAATAGGTCTACAAAGACATTTTCATCACTATCATGAACAATGCATTTGTTTGGCTCAAACACAGCTTTGTAATTTTTATCACAAAATTGACTTATACTTAGCAAGTTGTGCTTTAGGCCATCAACAAGCAAAACATTGTCAATAGTTGGGTTAGAATCCTTAACAATCTTACCCTGTCCAACTAATTTTACCTTAGCATTATCTCCAAAGGTGACATAGCCTCCATTTTTTGGAACAATATGTGAAAATATAGCATTGTCACTGGTCATATGATGAGAGCACCCACTGTCCAAATACCAAATATTTTTTTTGGCTTTTGCTCTCATACATACCTACAAAGACACATTAACATTTTGAAATTGGTACCCAAATTTTCTAAATTCCTTGTGGGTTATTCTTTACAAAATTGGGTGAGATCGTTCCTTTTGGAACCCATATCCTTTTTGTCTCAATTTTCGTAGTTGACCTCAAATAGCAAGTGTATGCAATATGTCCATATTTCTCACAATAATTGCAGATATGATCAACTAAAGTGCCTTGTTTGACAAAAACTGATTTTGAAGTTTTGCTTGACGTGAAAGGGTTGTAGCCCAAACCATGTTTTCACAAAGATTGTCTTTGAGAACCAAGAATTTTCTCAATATTTTCTTTGCCATTTGTGAGTTTAAAGGCAAAAAGAGAAAAATCATCAACACTTTTTTTTGTAAAAGCAACTTCTCATTTTCCAAAGCATCCTTTTCTTTTTGCAAAATTTTGACCTTATGCTCAAAATCACTAAAACTCTTTTTTAAAGAAATATATTTGGCACCTAGTTGTTCATACTCACAATATAATTCATCAAATACATCATGAAGTTCATCAAAAGTGTAAGAATCACTTACCTCATTCTCATTCTCACTTAGAGCTTCATCCTCTAGGGTCATAAGACATAGATTGGCCATTTCATCAACCTCTTCTTCCTCATTCGAGCTACTATCACAATCACTCTAGATTGCTTTCATGGTTTTTCCCTTATTCTTAATGAACTTGGAAGACTTTTTGAGAAGTGGGAAATCTTGCTTCATATGCCTAGGTTGTTACATTTGTAACAAACAATGGAAGAATCTTTCTTGACCTCCTTCTTTCCATCATCCTTGTAAGATTACTCCTTGTGCTTCTTGTCAAATCTCTTCCTTCTCAAGAATTTTTTAAACCTTTTGGCATACATGGCTATCTCCTCATCATTGCTATTATCATCTGTTGAGTCGATAATCACACTAGAAGGGGGGTTGAATAGTGTGATATTAGAAGCTTTGATTTTTCTTCGAGAATAATTGCGGTAAATAAAAGAACACCAAGAACTTATAGTGGTTCGGCCAACTCGATGCCTACATCCACT
>CAODLS011294484.1:0-10651 GCA_948243855.1 Flueggea neowawraea | reverse complement strand
ATAATATTATATTTATTTTTTAGTTGATATAACAATGCCGAATATATATATACACACTCTCTATCAAATTCGTTAATTTTTGTGTTTTTTTGTCGGATATTACTAATTCTAGTTTTTTTTTTGTTTTGTTAGAATTCATTGTATTATTTCATGGATGTTGAATTATTGTTTCAAAGATATTGTTTGACTAACAACATAATACAATTTTTTTTTCACAGTGTGCTTGTGTTGTATACCATCAATAATACTTTAACATTTAATTGATCAATTGTTATATAGATACTGTTAATAATACTGATAGAAATCAAGTTATTAAACCACACGTTTTTTTCATTAATCTCTCTCGAATGCGTATACACTCTCTTATTCATTTGGTTGATAATATTTACTCATTACCCTTCAAATAGTTTTGTGCATATATACATATATATATATATATATGTACATACATATATACATATATATGTATATATATATATAATAATAAATATGAGTAATATTGCTTAGATATTCACATATTATCTCAGTCATTATTAAATTATCATAGCAATGCTATGGTTATATCCAGTAAATAATAAACATTATTGAAATAATATTTACATAATAAAAATTATGACTAATATGAATTAAATATTGACACTTATTACTAAATTATTATAACAATACAACTAATAACCACTTAATAGTATATAGAAATATTACTATCTGTAACACATTAATAAATCATAGACACAAATTATATAAATTGAAACAACAATATAAATATTAGGTAAATAATAGTCCAATAATTAAGGAATTAATTAAAATTAGGATACTATAGACCTGAAAACTCAACTGGAATAATTTTCTTCTGCAACCAAACACCACCTGAAACAAGTTAATCCTGGAAACAAACAGACTTGAAAACCCTACCAGCACTGTTCATCTTCTTCCTAGACCCAGAGGCGACGTCACTAATCAGGACGGTGGCCATGTGGCGACGACTCTTCCAAAGGGGGGCGACGCGAACGGCTAAAGGAACTGCTCTCACGTTTGTGATCTTCTATTCTTCTCGGACGAACGACTAGAGCCTGGGCGGCATGATGACGATCGGTACGGTGAGGTTCACGACCGACGACGAACGCGTGGCTAAGGGGTGTTGCGAAGCACGGCTTTCTTTTGACCGGTTCTTGAAACCAGTAGACAAATGCTGCAGTAGTCCCGTTTATGTTATCATTTTTGGTATTATTATCATGTATCAATTGATTGATTTAAATATCTCTAATTTTTTTTTTTAGATTTTTCCGGTTCAAATTTGTTAGCATCCTATGTACAACAGTTATTCGATTATGAAATGATTTCATGATTTTGATTGCCTTTTTAATCTTTAAGGATTTCATGATTTTAGAAACTGTTTTTTTTTTGGTTTAAGAGATTTATTATGGATACTAGTGTTAGACCCGGACGTTATTTCGAGATATTATAATATGTTTTAATTTTTTTTGTAAATATTCAAAATTATAATAAAAAGTTTTCCCAAATTAATAAAAAATATAAAAATTTATATGAACATGAAGATCATATAACCATAAAAAAATTTCATATTAATTGCATGCACATATAGTGACAAATGAAAAATTATTGGGAACGAAGATGAGTAACTCTAAATATCAAACAGTATAGATATTGCTCTATCCAAAACTTTAGTATAAATTGTTAATATTTTTTGGGAACAAAAATTAACATGATCTAGAGTAAAAATTATTAGACAAATAACAATACTGAAAAAAATTAATATAATCTTGAATATTTAACTATTTTTTAATAAATTAATCTAGTATAATAAAATTTTTAAGAAATTCTATGATTTAAAAAATATCGACCAAGAAAATTGTATTTATATAAATTTTCATATTGAATTTAGAAATTTCTTTGGATGAAACATTCTAAGTGGAATTACACATGTCTTTCTCGCATATGAAGAATATTTAGTTTATATTTGCTTTTCATTATAGAAACAAGGAAATATATCTTTTTTTTAAATAAAGAATGGAATATATGTAATGTTAGTACTATTTATAAATATTTTCATCATTAAATTAAAATAATATATATTATATTTAGTTTTTAAATCTATTCTTTTGAAACAGTTTATTTCACATATTTAAAGTTAAGTTAGATCAAGAAATTTAATCCAAACTTGACCATATGCACTACATTTTTTTTAAAGAATAATTCGACTTAATACTTAACCTTATTTCCATTATGTCATTTTTTATTTGAAAATTCATCAAAAAAGCTTATAGGTGGCAAGACGCATGAATATATTTCATTTAAATTTTCATTTGAAAGAACCACGGTTTCAAAAATTTTATTTTTCATTTTCTTTTCATGTAAGCATAAACTGACAAAAAAAAAAAGAGCATGAATTGCAGACGCAGAGAGATAAATTCCAACTTGTTTATTTTATGACATTATTCAGCTATTTTTCAGTAGAAAGATTTATGTGCTTTTTAATTACAGAAGCAAAATACGACAAACTCAACATGTAGATGTATAATGGCAGACCAAAACGCTAACGAACAAAAAAAAAATTCTATGTTATTTGATTTCACAATCCAAGAGTTCTTAAATACTTTTTGGTACATACTGCGAGTTGATGTATGATAAACTTACATATTAATTCAATCATAAATTGATAGCATTTTGGCCCTAAATATATTTATTTATACACAAATTTATTATCTTTTCATGTTCTATTTTAGGGTGATTGATTTGCATGAATTTGGATGTAAATGAGTGAAAAAGAGATGCAAAATGGATTGGCTTTGAACCATCGCATGAAAGTATGAAGAAAACGAAGTGAATTCAGGTGTCACGATCGTGAGGTCCAAGTGCCACGACCGTGGCACATGAAAAAATGAAAGACACACTTCCAAATAAGTGTCACGGCCGTGAGGGAGATGTGTCATGGCCATGACACCATCACAATCTCCCTTACAGTCATGACAAAGAGCAATGTCGACGCACCATTTTGGGGAACCAAGGTGTCACGGCCGTGACACCCATTTGTCACGTTCGTGACACACTTCGGGGAGGAAAGAGAAATGACAGAAAGAAACCAAATTTGTGGGGACCAAAGGCATATTCAAGGGGCATTTTTGGAAGACTTGTGCTAGAGTTTTTGGGACATTGAGAGGCATATAAATACTCCTCTCACGCACCATTTTGGGGAGCTTAGACTTGCACAGTAAAGAGAGATTCATTCTCTATTTATTCTCCAAGGAAGATTCAAGGCAAATTGAAGAGGAGAGAGAAAAGGATTGAGGAGGCTTTCATCATCTATTGAAATAAGCTTTACTCTTCCTTTTTATTTGTTTAGAATCATGATTAGATTTTATTTTTCTTTCTTTATGCTTAGTTTTGTTAATATGCTAGCTTAGAATTATTGTTAGGGTTTAGGGATGTAAACCTTTGATAATGTTACTTTAATGAATGAATTGTGTTATGGGTTTTGTGCCTTTATTATTAAATCTGTTGTTTTGAATGCCTTTAATGCTAAATCTATTATTGGTGATGATTTTGTGACTTGTTATTGATTGCATGATGTTGTGCTTAACTACTCCTATGTTGTTTTTGATAAGCCTAAGTGATGAATCGAGAGATGAAGTTTAGGTTAGGTTTGCAAGCATGAAACTTGTATGGGTTATGATAGAAATATACCTATGCATATAAGGTGTTCGATGAAAATCCCAAAAGGACTTAATGGGTCTAGTTGGACTAGGTGAGGCCGAAATGACCCTCCTAGACAATTTTAGGTATGACTTAAGTGACCTCGAGAGAGGCATTGGATTAGTCTTAAGGAGAGAACACTCATACCCATTTTGAAAACCCATTTTCATTCATTTAGCAATTGAATTCTTGGTTTCATCTCGAAAGCCCTAACATTTTGTCATTATTGAATTTCTTGTGTTTACTTTATTGCTTACTTTTATTTTCCAAAAATCCAAAAACAATTTGATGCTTTTAGTTGCTTTGCTTTTATTTATTAACTGCAATTAGAACCATTCCCTTGGATTCGATAACCCTAGGGATATTTCTAAGATAAAACTACATCGATTCTTGTACGCTTGAAAGACACCGAACAAGTTTTTAACGCCTTTGCCGGGGAACGGTGTTCTTATTGTGGTTGTTTTTATTTTTCATTTTTGTTTCCTTATTTTGTTTGTTTCTTTTGCACTTGTAGAAATTTATTCTTTTGAGACGCACTAGGAGCTTGGAAGATCAACAACTTGTTCCTTTGATTCAGGAGATCGAAAGGGTTTTGAAGGAAAATCGAGATAATCAAATGAGAGCAAGGATTGAAAGGATTGCTAGACCTCGAGATGGGGTTGAGGATGCTAGAGTTGAGCAAGCTCAAGGAGGTACTAAGGGAAACCAATTGCCGGGTCGAATGAATATGAGGGAGATACAAAGGCCGGTGATTGGGGCATCTCCATCTTGCATTAGATTGAGGCCGACGGCGCAAAATTATGAATTGAAAACCATTCATTTCACTATGCTACCATCATTTAATGGGTTGCTATCGGAGGATCCACTTTCATTCTTGAGGGAGTTTTACACAACCATCTAAACTTTCCTTCTTCATAGTTTGACCGAAAATGAGCTAAGGATGCAGTGTTTTCCATATGCTTTGAAGGATCGGGCAAAAACTTGGTTGATCAACTTGCCAGAAGGGTCACTTGGCGCTTGGGAGGAGATCTATGGCAAATTTATGATAAAATATTACTCTCCTCAAAAGACAGTTGAGTTGAGAAGCAAGATTTATTCATTTTCACAATTGGAAGGGAAGTCGTTCCATGAAGTTTGGGAAAGATTCAAGATGTTGTTGAGCCAATGCCCCCACCATCAATTTTCTTTGGCATTGTTCACACAATTCTTCTATTACGGTCTAGCCATGCATGGGCAAACTTTGGTGAACATCGCAACGGGATGCTACTTTGGAGACAAAAAAATCGAGGAAGTGTATGATATATATGAGATGTTGTCCACTAACTCCTAACAAAAAGCGGTGAGAGGATGAAGAGTGGGCATGCATGAGGTAAATACTTCCACTTCTCCCGAGTTAGCTTCCATGGTTGATGAATTGTTTAGCAAGATGAATTTGTTGCTCAAAAGAAATACATTGGTGAATGAGAAATGTGCTTATTATGGTTTATTGGGTCATAATGATGCTAATTGTAGAGTGGCCTGAGGAGCGGGTGTAGATGTTGGATGTGATGAGGTGAATTTTTTAGGGGGATTCCCAAATGCTCAATAAAAAAATGACCCATTTTCCAACACCTATAATTCAGGATGGAGAAACCACCAAAATTTCTCATGGAGAGACTTCAACACCAACCGAAATCTTTCACAACCTAGACCTATATGATTCGCGGGATACCAACCAAGACCACCCTTCAAACCAAACAACCAAACTCAACCCCCACCACCACCCCCAACAAGCTAATCAAGAGAGAAAGCCACCCTTAGAGGATATGTTTATGCAATTTATGTCCAAGATGGAAGCTAGGGATGCAAAGGTTGACCAAATTATACAATACCAACAAGCTACCATCCAAAACCTTGAGAGGAAAATGGGGCAACTAGCCAAAACCCTTTCGGATAGAGAGAAGGGCAAGTTGCCTAGCACATCCCAAGTTAATCCCAATGAGTGTGTGATGGCCATATCATTGAGAAGTGGGAGAGAGCTTGAGGAGCCAAGTGTGGGGGGGGGACCCAAGATTGAAAAAGATCAAAAGAGGATGATTGAGTGTGCAAAAGAGAATTGTGAGAAGAAGGATGAGAAACTTGATGAGGGTGAAACCATATGTGCCCCCTATTCCATTTTCCCAAAGGTTGAAAGACAACACCAAAGCTAAGGAGTTTGAAAATTTCTTAGAAATGTTCAAGAAGTTGGAGTTGAACATACCATTCTTAGACGTCATTGCTCAAATGCCAAATTATGCTAAGTTTTTGAAGGAGATAGTGGCCAACAAGAAGAAGTTTGAGGAGTATGCTATGGTGGCACTTACCGAGGAGTGTGGTGCAATTTTAATGAATAAATACCCTCCAAAGCTCAAGGATCCAGTGAGCTTTTCCATTCCTTGCACTTTTGGAAAGTTAGAAAATATGGATTCATTGTGTGACTTGGGTGCTTTGGTCAATTTAATGTCCTTATCCATATAAAACAAGATTGGAATTCAAGAACTAGCACCTACAACTGTCAACCTCCAACTTGCGGATCGCTCAGTCAAACAACCACTTGGAGTTGTGGAGAACATCTTGGTAAAAGTAGGTAAGTTCTTCTTTCCCGTCGATTTTTATGTTCTAGATATGGGTGATGCTTGTGAGACCTCAATCATACTAAGGAGACCCTTTTTGGCAACCAGTGGGGTGTGCATTGATTTGACTAAAGGGAGTATATTGTTTTGAGTGGGGAAGGAAATTGATGAATTTCATGTTCTTAGGAATGCAAATCAAGTGTTTAATCATGATAAACTTAGGGTGCATTCTTTAGAGACGTGTTGTAGGGTTTGTAGACCTCCACCACCCTTTGAGTGACACCCAAAGTGAGGAACAACTTAAGGAAAAACCAAAAGTGTGTCTAGAATAAGAGGAGCTTAAAAGGAAAATTAGTGCAAAAGAATTGGTAGATGAGAAAGGGTTTGAGAGCGAAAAAGACATACCAAAAGGGAAAGAGAGTGAGTTTGTTAAGGGCCAATATGTTTACTATTTTCCACCAACAAATCATTTTCTTTATAACCCCAAACGTTCTATGTGTGGTCCTTTTATGATTTCAAAAGTACATTCATTCGGTCCTATAAACATCATTCTACATGATCATAAACCCACAATTAGGACTATTTGGTGCCCCAAATAGTTCCTGTGCATACGTCCGGAATGGCGTTAAACTACCGTTCATCTGCAATGACTTTAAACTATGGTTATCTTGCATTTTCATGTAGTATAGGTTTCAATTTCAACTTGCATTTAGTTTAGAAGCACATTTAAGTTTTTGTTTTGCATGTTTTTCGCCAAAAATGGTGTGAGAGGTTACTCTTTCTATGCGTACATGTTATCCCTTTCACAAGCTCTAGCATGTATATATATACTTTGTGTTCCTTAACTTTTGTGGTTTCATGTCACTAATGGCATCATGCACTCAAGGCAAAGTAATGATAAGCAAGCGGCAATTAGAAAAGTTTTATAAATTCTAACCTTTTACTTTATGCTTTATTATTGTCATGGAACTTATCCTCGTTCTTTGTTAAGGTTTAGGTTGATCCGGATTTATATTTTTGAACATTGAGGACAATGTTCATACTAAGTGTGGGGGAGGGGTTATTGATTGCTTCTTTGGGGGTAATTGTGTTTATATGCTCTGTTTTGCTCATTTTAGTCAAAAATGCTTGAAATTTTTGCTTGAATTGTGCTTAATTTCTTTTAGAATGCATCAAATTTGAAAAAAGGTAGGATTTGGATTGAATTGGTAGGAGGATTTTTGTAGTGTGTTAGTATATTTTTAACATGATTAATTGAGGAATGCTTGCCATTTGAGGAAATTTGTGTTTTGTATTTTGGCATTTTTAGGTTGCAAGACTAAGTGTTTGAGATCAAATGTGCTTAAATTCTTGATTGATGTTGGAAATTTTGGTAGTAGACTTGGCTTCTAATTATGAAAAGTGCTTAGTTTAAATGCGTGAAATGATAAAAATTCTCTCTTTGAGGGTGAATCTAAACAAAGACAAGCGAATGGAGACCCAACCTTAGGGTGGAAAAGGTTAGTACACCCGAGAAATCAATCATAAGTGTTTTTACACAGGGTCCCTTAATTTGTTGACTATGTTTGTAGTAGCAAAAAATAAGAGGGAAGTAATCAATTGAATAAAACAATAAAAGAAATGGTGAAAGAAAGCACCTATAACTAAATGATGAATGAATGGGGCCAAGTTTACTCAAAAAAGAAATGGTGTTTTGGACTTACTCATAGGGGAGATAAGCCTCATAGATGCCAATGGATTAGGGGATTTGATAGATGAACTCTCGAAATTACAACTTCTTAATGCCATGGTTAATGTTTTGTAAATGTCAAATAGTGTTGCCTTTCCTCTCTTAATCATTTTATTCGCATACTCGCATAGTATAAAAATTTGCTTGCCTCTTTGTTGAATTTTATTCTTTTTTCGGGATTGGATTTGGTTTGCTTGAGGACAAACAAATGAATAAGTGTGGGGGAATTTGATGTATGCTAAACTTACATATTAATTCAAGCATAAATTGACAGCATTTTGGCCCTAAAGGTATTTATTTGTACACGAATTTATTATCTTTTCGTGTTCAATTGTAGTGTGGTTGATTTGCATGAATTTGGATGGAAATGAGTGAAAAAGAGATGCAAAATGGATTGGCTTTGAACCATCACATGAAAGCATGAAGAAAACGAAGCGAATTCAGGTAGGGGTGTCAAAATAGGTCACGACACGCGTAACACGTAAATTTAGCGGGTTATGGTTGAGCTTAAACGAGTTCGTGTCATAAACGGGTCAGTGAAACGAATGACGAAACAACCCGCGTTTTACTTACAATGTGTTCTACGCTAAATTTAAGAATATCTTCATTTTGGCTGGAGGATGCCATGGTTATGCTAGTGCTTGTAGATGGAGTTTGTTCTTTGAAAGTGCGGTCAGCTTTACAATGAGCACAATAAACGCTTGAGCAGATTATAGTTCATTGGGAATATTGGGAGTAGAGTTTCACACTACTTCGATGGTTCCAATATCAAATGACTTTTCGGCTGTATGGGAGTTCATTCAGACTGTGGTGAGAAACGCTGATGCTAGCTAGTTTATTGGTTCTCATAATGTCACATCCAACAATAAAGTAATCATTCTATTGAACAGAAGTGGTAAAGTACCATTTATGGGGGGCAAATCTCTTGCCTAGCCGACCGCCTATTGGCAACACTCCCACTTCCACGTCACATTGCATTTAATAGGGACAATCTTGTCAATGAAAGGTGTGCAGAACAGGGACAATTAGAAGTGGCAGTAATCTCTAATTCTCCAAAGTAGGAAGAGAAGGCTCAGGGAAGATCCAATATAGGTATGTAGCCTGATGGCTCACGTTCACCAAGGCTTTAGAGTTGGAACACGTACGGAAGGCCCATTCAAAAGGGCACACCTAAAAAATAGATTGAATAATTGTGTTCAAACATACCATAATATGATCTACACAAACGGGAATTTAAATAGTTAAGCATTATGTAGAAGTGAAGTTATTATGCAACTACAAATTAATTGTTATGATTACAATGTTTTAATTTTATCTTTGTGCAACTAAAAATTAATTGTTATTATTTTGCTATTATTTTTTTCTTTCTGTATTCCATTATGTTTGGGTCTTTTTTGTCACTTATCAATCAATGTCACCATTTTTATTTTAAAAATGGTTTAAAAGTGAGAGAAGGAGTAATGTTGGAAATTGCACAAATTTCTAAATAAATTAATTTATGAAGATTTAATCAAATACGATATGAAAAGAGAGTTTGATAAGAATTGCGTTGGACATGCTCTATGAAGAGTGGTAATAGACAATGCAAGAAGTCACAAATGAGGGAGAGATAGATTTAGGAGACTGACTTAACAGTCACCAAATGGAGAGTAGATTGACCTCTCTCCCCATTAAACACGCATGGTTAAGTGGATGATTGGAGTATTATATGCAGTATACACCCATACTGGGGTCCAGCATCTGAGTTCGGCCCACTAAAGCCTAGGTTTGAGACTCTTCTACAAAATGTAGACCTCTGAATTATGAATCAATTGACATTGGCCTACAGTGCATGGGGTGTGGGCCTTTCCGAATTACCGAATAAACTAACCCCATAATGAAGAACCATCAACACGGGCTTGTGTGGGGGGGTCGGCTGTTCAAATTGTTGATCCCAAAGTTAACTCATTTGCCAATGACCTCTTCTACCAGGGATTTAGGCCCTTTACAAAATTACCAAACAGAGGGCCACACCGAACAACTCGTTAATAAGGGATTTCAGGGTGCGGCTCTGCTACAAATAAATTAAAGCCCAAATTGAACACTCAATTCTCATAAGCCTCTCTGACTAGGATTAGGCCTATTGAATGAGTACAGTGAACAACCCAACATAATTCGGGCATTTATGGGCGGCCTTTCAATTCCCTTACTATAAATGGTAACTCAAATTGCACCAATTGTTGATCACTTCATTATGTATGTCCGTGTACACAACATTATTGCTCTGACGAACGGACGCCTTGCCACTCGTCCAACCTAGGCACACATTAAGACCAGCTCTATAAATGGAGAGCCCCAATAGGGACTATCACCCCAACTGTCATGGTTCGGCCTCCTCACTACCACCCGTGCCTTTCCTACCAACGACTCCTCATTAACAGGATGAAGTCATTCACAATTAACTGTCAACAAAACTCCCTTCAAATTTAGGAATCTTTAAGACACCGTATTTTGATTCTTCGCAGAACGAGTTCCATAACACTTCACAACACATCATAAAAACACCTTAGTGGGTATATTGTCTTCCAAAAGATACAAGATAACGATCCCCCTCTAGCGATGCCCCTGTTTGCAGAAGGGT
>CAODLS011294431.1:0-18439 GCA_948243855.1 Flueggea neowawraea | reverse complement strand
GAAACTTACTTTCTCGAATGTTCTGGAAGAAGTAGCCTTCGCTGGCGTATTTACCGGTCAATTTCCTCGGCGTTTGGAAGAATGTGTTCGGATCTCCGTCCGGATATATATACACTTTGAAATTCCTCTCCATTTCTTCATTGTTTAGTTTGAAGACTGACGGAGAGTGGTAGAGATCCGAAATTTCTCCGTCCTCCGCCGGAGAAAGAGGGAGAAGGGCAGTGCGAGTGGCGGATGAGTCGGAGGAGTGGAGAGAGTTGAGAGAAAGGTAGGTGAAGGAGACTAGGGTTAGGATCGCGAGAGTCAGGAGAGAGCCTTTAAGAGTGAACATCGATTGTAGTTGAGGTTTTCCGGCAGTCATCGCCGGCGGATCACGCGGTGGTGACGAGGTGAGTATAAAGTGGAGTGGAGTTTAGCTTCCAGTGTGGAGAAACCAATATCTTTGTTATGGCGTCGAGAGTTTTGGGTCCGATTTTCCGCCGTGGACGCATGTGAGTGGGTCGTATTTTATCGACGCTATGTCGGTTGTCTAATAAAATAACCATTCAGTTATAGTTTAACGGTAACTTTTGTTAAAAGTTATTTCAAATTTAGTTTAATTTTTATTAAAGGGTAAAAATTAAGAGACCTATTATAAAAATTAGATTTTTCAATAAATAAATTTTATGATTTAATCATCATTGTTCTATTGATATTCTTCGAATTATTTGGACAAATCATTTATTTGCTCTACTGCAAATCTAAATCACCACTGTTAATCGAACTCACGAACCTCTTAACGTGCACCAATGAACTAGTAAACTATTGATACAGTCAAAACAAGCAAAATGCCATAGAAACAGAAAATAAATTAACTCTGTACAGTAGCTACTTGATACAAAATCTCAGGTTGAAAGAACATTCAAGCTTTCTTTCAAGGGAGAGGCCTGCAAAATTTGCTATGGACATGAAAGACCAAACCCTAGTCAGAAATTTCATCTAGATGAAGAAAATGTACAACATTCTGCTTGAAATCTGGACTTCACTGCACTTTGACCTGAAACTTCCTGCAAAATCCACAGAGCTCATTCAAAAGTGGTGCAGATAATCTGCTCTAGCGTCTAACTAATCGCTCCGGTTTTGAGGCTGTAGCATATACAAGAAAATACCACCTGCAACTGCAACATTCAGAGACTCAAACTCTCCTGCCCTTGGTATGCTCACAAGATCACATTCCTGTAAAGATCTTTCTGTCAGTCCATGCCCTTCATTACCCTAGACCAAAAGCAGGGGGACGTCGCCTAAAGAATCTGCAAATTCTTGAGATAATTGTGACACTTGTTTTGATCCGTCATTACTTTCTGGATGGCCTGCTAGCATCTTCATCTGGAATTCATCTTTCAAAGCTTTGAGATGATGCCAACTGCCAGAAATTATAGGGACTTGAAATGAGGCTCCTCGGCTAGCTTTGAGAGCTTTGCCACTGAATGGATCACAACATCCGGGAAGTAAGAAAACACCACCCTGTTTGCCATCAGCTATAACATTAGACCAAGTTGTTCAAGTTGAAACTGAAAACAAAATGAATGAGGCCAACATTGTACAAGGAAACTAACTAATACAAATAATATGACAATAATCTAAACAGAAGTTTGGTTTAAAAAAAAATCTAAAGAGAAGTTTAATGCATGAATTGCTGAAACTGCTTGAACATTCAATATATGGTCATCAATATGAATAGAAGAGCAAGATTTCAAGGTCGCGCTAATGCAAACTACTTGATGCTTCCATAGGCAAAGGAAGCACCACAGTTCAATGAGCTACCTTAGAAAAATTCTGCTCCTCAGTTTCTAACTACGAAGCCTACAACAAATAATGTAGCTGAAATATAAATTGGGAATACCTGGTCAAGTTGAATCCTGTTTACGTTAAGAAGACACATGAATTTATGAGAGAACTCAAGAAATATTAAAAAGGAGAGCCATAACAAGTGGAAATAAAATGCTTGTACTTGGTGATGAAACTGTAGGAGAGGAAAAAGAAGAGAGAAATATTTTGGTCCAGCAGCGAAATACTCACCCATTTAAATGCCACAGCTGATCTCACTAATGTGCCAAGATTACCTGGATCCTGCAAGATTGACAATATCAGTCATTAATACATATAATGTGGATGCTCCTAAGTGATTATGATTACTATAATTTGAGGGGCTAAACATTTTATCATGGTAGCAGAGACAGATATGAATAAACAGAAAAGGATGCAAGGGATTTTAAATAAGTTTCACGTTTCTCAACAAAGCTAACTACTCCCAGTGGACACTAATTCAGGTCTCATACTATTTACAAATGCTGATGGCTTCAACTGCATTTTATCTGGGATCACATGAGCGTTTGTAACTTCGATTCTTTTGTAATGAAAAACAAGAATGCTCAAGATATTGACCTCTACCTACTATTTACTGCTGTGTCTGAGTTCTGACTACATAAAAGACTGAACCAGTGAGAAGGTCAAAGGCATTATATGGTAAACAGAAGCAAAATTTAGTTTTTTAAATGAATAACAATAACCTGAATGCCCTCTAGGACTAAAATGCGGTGATGATTTGGGAACCACTTTCTATAAATTGCATCACCCTTATCATCATCTGCAACAAAATAGCTTGTTGGAAACTTCATGAGGGCAATTGCTTCAATAGATTCAGTAGATTGCAACTGTGAAAGTATTGTCATCACTAAAGCACTAACTCGCAACGTGCGAACAGAGGACTTATCCTGTCCTTCAGGAACATTAGCTTTATCCAAGACAAGCAAACATTCAATTTCAGCAGTCCTTTGTGGCATTGACTCTTGAAATCTATGTATCTCCCTGAATATGCAAGTAATAATAATCACCAATGGAAAATTTGATGGGAACAAGACCGAATTGATCAATGCTTGAACAAGTAATTAATAAGATGATTAGCTCGACCAGAATTATAGCCAAACAGAATCACCATCTTTAGAAAATGCTTCCCCATTTTCCCTCTACAGTCTCCAAGTCTGCAAGACTCTATACTGTTAATTAAAGCAGGTTTGCCTCAGAATTACAAGGTTATCAGATAGGCTAGCATGGCAACAACTGGAATAATATAATTTTTACAAAAAATCATCATAAAAAGAGAAATACCCATCGATAGTCACCAATATCATGAAGCTAAAGCAATGCAGATCCTACAAAGAACCATGGAAATCTTTTATTCCTCCAATTTGAATAATCAATAATTCTCCACATTCATTTGATTTTTCAAGGAACAAGCAACAAAAATCACTTCATTTCAAGATAAAGCGATTCTTTTTTTCCCTCTTAATTAATTAGACTACCACATTTTAGAAACTTCTTAAACTCTCAACCTCACGTCCCAAGAGCGACCTCAATAGCACCACTGAAGCACAGCCTATTCCCCTCTAACAAAAACTCCAAAAATATTACCCATTTGAGTACTGACAAGACAGCAGGTACCTGATAGGTGTAGAGCCCACAACGATAACAGAACCCTGAGAGTGGCGATAAGATGAGCTTCTTTGGAGCCTAACACAGTTCCTCACGATTGGGTTTGAAGTGCTGGTTATGGACTTCATATGAGCTGGTGGCAATGGAGACTGCAAGGCCGATGAAGGGTTGGTGTCCTCAGCATCGTTGTCGTCGCTGTCCAAATAACGGTGCTGAGAGTTCTGCGTATGATTTAGTTTGTATGGAAAAGTTGAGAGTTTGGACATGGAAATTGGGAGCTTTAGGGGTGGTGGAGACACTGTCGGTATCCTTGACGAGTATGTGCTATGCATTTTTCACCCCTCTTCTTAGCCGTCTTCGACGAGACTGAAGATTGAAGCTGCGTGTTGTGGGTGGTGGGTCTTTCGAGTTGAAGTTTTTTTCTCAGAAGTTCGACGTTTTCTAATAGAGTGGGTTAAGTGAGGCCTGTCCCAGTGTGCGTGCAACATATTTTAGTCTTTACCGTTGTCACAGAAAGGTTTGTTACTTTTTTTTTTTTGAGCGAAACAACCATCCCGTCGATTTAGCTTAGACTAATAGCAATGGCGCTACTCATCTACCTATTCAAATAGGCTGACTGACTGCACATGTTTAGCAGCGCGTACTCTAGATTTGTATATTGCCTTCTGTGCCCGAGGGCATCACTCGGGAAACAAGGAAGTGAAGACGGTCCCTCATTGGAGCAAGCAGAGGACGAAACCAAATCCTTTTTTGTTTATCCCGACGAAAACAAGCCGTTCTAACCGTATCAAAGAAAAGGATGTTTGTTTTGAGTAGATCAATATATGTAGATTACATAAACATCTAAAAAGATGTGCTATTTTTTTTATTTTCTGCTGCATAATATACTCATAAACTACTATTAAATTTATCTCAAATAAATACCATTTTATCGATTGAAACTACTATTCCAATGTTTTTTTTTGTCAAGGCATTCTAACAGTTCAAGTTTATAGCAAAAATTGAAAATAATCTTCGATGAAATTGTAAAATTGAATACTTAACAATATCACAATCGTCACATGAATAAAACTTGGACAAAATACACCAAAACAAACAATGTGATTTTCACCATAAACGGACAGCAGACATGCACGTTTAGTTAACAATCATCCAACTAGTATTTTCATTTATTATTAAGTTCAAAATTTAAGATTATTTAAGTAATTTAATACCAAGTCAAAGCAGCATTAATTTATAACTAAACAAAGCATTCAAATAAGTAATTTGGTGGTTTTAGTCTTACAAACATTTAATGGTTTATGGTTTACGAGTATATTGAGCTTGGTTTTTCTCACACGATAGAATAGCCTTGTCAATTAGAAAATGGAACTATAAGTAAACAATGATTCATTCTAAAAAAAATCATCTGTCGCTAAACAAGAGTAGAGAGCTCTTTTTGGCATCTGTTTTTACGAACTAAACTTATTATTTGCCTTATGAGGTCACTAACTAGAGTCTTCGACGGTCCTACAGTGAAAACTGCATACTATTTGTTAGCATCTCATATCCTCTGAGATGTTGGCAAAGTCATTGAAGCTCCCTGGCTGGGAAAATCATCCATCGAGATCATCGGATTTTCGGTGTACATCCTCTGAGATGTCATAGGCATATAGAGCCTCTCCAATGGAGTTGTGCTGTCATTTCTCTGAACCATTGCAGGCATATACATAGTCTCCGATGTCGCTGGCATGTTATCGGTTCCTTGAGATGTTGCGGATATGTAAACTCTCTCTGAAGCTGGCTGTGTAGCAGTATCAGACCTCTGAGATGCTGAACCCATAAGGTCATTCCCGTGAGATGTAGGTAAGAATCTCCTCTCGGAAGTTGAAAACGTGGGGTCGGTCCTTTGAAATGTTTGACCAAAACTGTCAGTCAAGTGAGACGTTGGTATCATGTCGTATAACCTTTCTGAAGCTTGATGTAAAGTAGTGCCAGACCTTCGAGATATTTGAGTGACACTGCCATTCCTCTGAGATAACCGGCCTATTTTGTCATTCTCATGGCATGTAGGAATGTACAAACTACACCCAGAAGCTAATGCCATTGTAGCATCAGCCCTCTTAGAAGATGAGCCAACATTGCTTCCATTCATGTGCGGTGTCGATATATAAATCCGCTGAGAATTTGTGGAGGCACTTTCAGTTCTTTGGGATGATAAGGCTGCAGTTTCGTCCCACCGAGAGGCCTGAGATAAATAGTCTCTTGGATGTATGAGCGATGGATATTGATATTTCTTGGTTTGATCCTCTCTTTTGCAGGTGTGGAAAGAGATGTCTCCTGGTCGTGAATATCCTGATCAGCTCCTGGCCTGGTATAACCTCGTCAGCAATTGAAGGCGTAGATGATGCTCCTGAGTTTGAAGGATCCTCACACAGCGCTCCATGCCTTGGGGAATCCCTTTCCACCTCCTGCAACATAACTGATGACAATTTCTTGCCAAGCGAATCTCGATCTGTTTGATGCAAAGCTGAAGAAACTCCTCGGCTAGTCTCCATCTCAAATGACGGAAGCATAGAGGATACGCTTAGACTTGGCAAGTCCCTCCATTTTTGTGCCACAGTTTTAATCTGGCTGTAAAACTGCACACCTGATTTTCCTGCAATTCATGAATAGATTACATGAGCAACGTGTGATAAATGGTTCAAAAAACCTTTCCAGTTCAAATTTGACATGAGCATACATAAGAGGAATTGGGAAAGGGCGGATTGTTAAAGGAGTTATACCACAAAAATTGAGATTCCCAGCAAATGATGTTTTTGGTTCGTTTAATGAGGACAACAACAATGGAACTGGGAAGTTTATCCCAACCTGCCATCCAGTTCAGGTCAGAAATTGAAGCATAGTTCAAATTACAGAGTATTTACATGCACATGACATAATAGCAACATCAGCAGAAAATGCATCTTGATTCATGTCTGCTACATCAATAAAGGGAGAGAGATATATATAGTACAAGATAATCCTTACTCAAACTACGTCAGATGTAAAAAAAGGTCGGCTTACCAGCCCAGCATCAATATCATTCTCAAACTTTCTTGCAGCAATGCCAGATGTTGTAAATATAGAAACTCCATTCCCATACCTGCAAAACAAAAGTTATATTCTTTGAGTCATATTAACATAGGCAGGGAAAACTTTGAGTGAGATATGATTTATCAAACTATCAAACAGTGACATACAGAAAACAAATACCCAAATGAACGAAACCTACAATTATCATGTCAAATAAGGAGTTCATGATACTTTTCATATTAACATACATTTCCATGGCAGACTGAGGGTTAAGAGTTCAGATAGCACAAGCACCTGTTTCTGTTTACTATTGTTATGGCCTCTTCTAGGCTATCAGCCTGTTATTGTTCAAATAAACAAGATAATTAGCTTTACACAACAGTGAACAAGCCAATAACAAAAGAATACCTGCAAGCAAAGTAGTACCGGTCCAAAAATTTCTTCCTGCTCAACACAAACATTGCTGTCAAGAATATGGGAAGACATTGGTTCAATTCTTCCTCTACTGAGAATCATTAGTCAATTAATTCATTTTGAGTGCATGAGAGATTAAAGCAAGAAAATACCTTGTAACAATCCATGCTGGTTGTAACATTGCATAAGATTGTAGGACCCATAAAACGTCCATTTTCATACCCCGGAACCTACAAAATAAAGTTCAAAGTAAACTCCCAAATTGCAAAACAACAGTTCCTTGTCAACTAAACACAACTATGCTAACATCGAATGAGAGATGTGTTACGGATGTGTTTGTTGGGAGGAGTTATTCTCTGAAAAATGCTGTTGCTGCTAATTAGGAAATAGATTTGATATTTTATTTTATTTCAATTCTGCATAATAAAGAGTTATTAAGCTCTTAGGATTCTATTCCAATTGGTATTCTTTTAGGTTGATGTATTGCAAACCTTGGCACCCATATAGTGCCATATTTTTCATGAATAAAGCAAGCAGCAATTTTTATCAAAAGTTTACAGCCGAACTCTGTCAAGGACGAGTTTTTCCCCTTTCAGGCAACCATAGGGCCTAAGAAAGGTTCAAATTATTCACCTAATCTAGCGTCTCGACCCGTGACTAGATCCTATTCTAGGGAACTTAACAAGATGTTCTCGTTTTACTTTTGGAATGAAGATAAGTGGGATGGGAAGGGTAACACATGTGCTGCATGTGTTTTTTAAGGTTATGGTTACAGCTGTAATACTCCTAGATAGGATCAAAAGAAGAAAAATACTGAAATGTTTCTCCCGTCAAGGAGCAGTGTGGCCCCATTATCAATGCCACTCTGAACTAATCGATTCACGCGATCCTTCACCTGTGAAATTACCATATGCACAACTTCAGAGGGTAGTCAGGCATCTAAAAAGCATAAACTACAAATATAAATGCATTTATGTACATAACTATGCTGCACCAACATGACATGGAGGCAAATATCCAAAAATAGGACGTGAAATGCAAAGGAAACATTCAAATATTTATATTTTTGTATGATCATATATACCCCTATATAATGAAAGCACATATAAATTTAAGATGTTATCATAGTGGGATACTAACCCACCCTATCCAAATAAAATGAATGAAAAATAGTCATCAAAATAAAGTACAGGTACTCATCATATTACCAAAATAAATTAAAGTTAATATTCAAAGGAAATCCTATCAAAATAAGTAGAAATCTTAAAGAGACTAATAAAAGTAAAAGGCTAATGTTGGAAAATAGGCAAGTTATCAAGTTGTCTCAAAAGAGCTACAGCAAGTTGGGCCTTGCATCCACTATGGCCAAAATGAAAGTCCAATTCCAGACATTCTATAGACATTGCATCCAAAGAGTGTCAGAGCAAACCATGCATTGAATACAGACATGACATGGGCACAATTACCAGTAAGGTACAAAACATCACCTTTTTAAACAGGACCAAGCAACAAGAAAGATAATGAGAGACAGAGTATTACCTCTTTGCTAATCACAGGACCAATGTCAGCACTGGGATCAGTGCCCACATTCACTTTAAGTGCCTTGGAACGCTCCAGTAGTTCACTTTCCCTGGAAATATTGATAAACACATTCATGTTAATACTATGCACTCAGGCTTCGGCCTTAATTAGAAGAACAGAGTTATCCAAGCATAAGCAGCAGAAGGGTCCCCAATTCAATCATTAAGAATGCAGTCACAACAGAGCAAGTGTAAACCATGATAAGAAGAGAATTCAAGAAAAGAAAAATACAATGCCATTGAACCTCCCACAAATACAGTCGTCTTTAGTGCCATGCACTGTTGCCCTGCAGCACCAAAGCCAGCAGCTATTATAGCATTCAAAGTATCATCCACATTTGCATCAGGCATGACAATTGCATGATTTTTTCCACCTATATTGGACTAACGAGTCAAAACAATAATCAGTATGCAGAATTAACTAAAACTTCAAATGTGCATGCACTAGAAAGAGAAAGTGAGAGAGAGAGAACCTGAACACGTTTCCCTCTAGCAGCTGCTCTGGCATAAATGTGCATGCCAGCCTTGAAGAAAGATGAAGGAAAGGTGAAAACAACAAGCAATGATCAATTGCAATTCTCCATGAAGAATAAGCTAGTTTAAAACAGATAAATAAAGAAACTGCGCATGAACTATCTGCTATTATTTCCTTATCAGGAGCAAAAATGTAAACAGCAGAAAGTCATCCAGGACGGTCAAGGCAATGAATATTTTTAATATTTGTTGGTGTAAACCTAATGATCTCAAGTTGAAAGCCACAGCAATTATTACAGGATGTAAGAGTAAAAGAATAGGGACCCCTTGATATAGAATTGGGCTAAGACGGATGATGTCCATACATCTGAACTATTTCATCAACTTAAGACTGGAAAGATTCAATAAGACGTCTAAGTGTCAGAAAATGCCCAGCGTGTTCTCAATGTGCAAATGCATAGTTAATGTTCAAAAGTTAAACAAAGACTCCAGCAAGCAATTGTGGCTAAGCTGCACAAGAAAGTGAATGTTACTTAATGTATCAGAACCAATGAAGGACAGTGCTTTTATATCATCATCATCGCAAATGTTGTTCACAACATCCTGCACAGAATTATTTCAGACAAGAAATCTCTTTTCAATCAACCATGTGAATGCCTTCTCAGACCCACCTTAAACCATGCTTATGTCAATTGGTCTCTTTTAGAAACACAACAAACTATCACAAGAAATAGAGGAATTGACAAAAGAGGGCATCCCTGAAGACACTAACATCACAAGAAAACCAGAGCAGGTAGTTCATTCTCCCTTACCTAAGTAATGGAAATGAAAAGTGTTCCCATCTCTTCTATTCCCCTATTAGACTGTAAAAATAGTAAGCCTGTGCTAATTGCCACCACCAGCCCCACCCCCCCTCCCTCCCCTTCCCACACAGAGGTTCCTTAAACACTGTGAATCGTCAACAACCTATATTTACAGTTACTACCCTATCAAACATATTTTTCATATGATTCATTACTAAATGAATGATTAGAACAAAAATGATTCACAAGAAATAAAGCTTACACTGGTGCCATGAACAATATTTAAGACACCGTCAGGCAATCCAGCTTCCATTGCAAGTGCAGCAAGTATCATTGAAGCCCCTGGAAAATAGTTATAGAAATTAAGAAATACAATTATATCTCCGCAAGTCCCACAGATTTTGAAAAGTGGGAGATTATCTAATCATAATGCAAAAACATGGATCTATACAACATGAAAAAGTAAATTTTCAGGAGATCAAAATGTCATAAACACCTTGAAAAAATATTAAAACAAAAATGACATAGTCCAAGAAATATACACAAGCACACACATATGTAAGTTATTGATCATGTTTGCTAAATTAACAACCAGGGAAAAAACCCACTGGTTGAGGAATTGAATTCTCCTTGAGAATTATCCAACTTCATGTGACAAAAATTCATGTTGTGCAACTTTATAGGTCTTACTCCTTTGTTGACAAAGAAAAAATTACTCTGTCTCTGGCAGAAAGTCTTTAAACAATCAGTAAATAGTTATCTTCTTTTAAAGTGCAGATACAGAACAAGTGCTTTCACTCTTTGCAGCAAATATGCAGCGCTACCAAAATCTAAATCATGACATGAATTGCTTCATTGAATAAAGGTTCCTTCCTTGAAAATTTTCTGATGTTCAAGATCAACAGAATCTATGAGTAACATACTAAAACAATGAAACTCACCTGGATTTTCTATACATGGCTTGAGAACAAATGTATTACCACATGCAACTGCAATTGGAAACATCTGCGGCATAATACTGACATTAGAAAAATTTATTTTTTTACTTATTTTCATACAGACTGGATGAAAATTTTTGAACAATAAAAGGTTGCTTAGTATTTCTGAATGTAAACATGCACAGGACTTATAAGCAAAAAGGGACATCAAAGTAGCTAACAGAACGATGGACTAAACAAATAAGACGAACATATTATATATCTAACAATTCCATGTAAAAGAACTAATGAGAACATATAGCAAGATTCAGAAAGTTAAGTCAAAACTCTTAAAAAGATAATCTAGAAAATGAAACCATAATAAAAGAGAAATAAAACAATTAACAAAGCCAAAAAAATTAAGAACCAAATATTAAACCTACCCACAAGGGAGTCATTGCAGGAAAGTCAAAAGGACATATCCCAGCACAAACACCAAGCGGTTCCCTAATGCAATATGTATCAATTCCATTAGATGTGTTAGGAACAAACTCTCCTATTTGCAAAGTTGCCATGGCACAGGCATGCTCAACTACCTCTACAACATTGAATGACGAAAAAATGTCGTCAGTCCTGATAACAACCGGTCAGGTTGCAAATGATATTCTGAAATCAAGAAGAGATTGCAGCAAGAAGCATTTTTACATACTTACCTAAACCACAAAGCACATCACCTTGAGCACCCTTCAGCGTCTTGCCTTGTTCTAAGGTAATATTCATTGAAAGCTTATCCTGAAAAGTGTTTTCTTTTCATCCAGATTAAAAATATAATTATCATAAAAGAGAAAAAAAATAAGTGTAAGCAACCGCATGTGTTATAATTACCATATCCCTGCGAATAAGCTCCTGAAGTTTAAACATTATGCGTTGACAAGTTGCAATAGGTGTATTTCTCCACAAAGGAAAAGCTTTCTTAGCTGCAATAACTGCATCTTTGAACTCTTCGTATGTAGTTAATGAAACTCGAGAAACAACCTCTTGAGTAGCCTATTTAAGAAACCCCAAATATTGAAGACTAACAGATGGAAAAAGATTAAAAAACTATATTTGAAAAAGAAAAACTACATATCAAATTATATTCTAGCAGGAAAAACTAAGATATCTATGAGCTTACAGGATTGATAACATCAAAGATCGTAGACCCTAGTGACTCCACAAATTTTCCACCAATAAATTAGGAACCTTCAGCTGCAGGCAAAGTTTGGATAAGGTTTTAAGCTTAACAGTCAACCAAAAATGCAGACACGAAGAGAAACTGATAATACACAATAAATTAGAAAATTTAATGTACTTGAACCCTACAGGCTGGTTATTTTGAACTGTTAGCCCACCAGAGGGAGTCGTACTGGTATTCACAGGAACAGACATGTTGGGTTTCCATGACTTGAAACTTTTCTCTGCATCATAAGATTTTCACCGTGAAAATTAGGAAAATAAACACATATAAGGACATACTATGCTACCAACTACCATATCACATGAAGAGAATGCTTGCTGGTAACCTTTTAGAATTTATTCCAGATAAAAGCAAGGCATATATATATATATTATAAAAGTCTAGAAAGGTTCACCATCACAACTGATCAGGAAGCCGCTATTCTATCATAAATTACATTGCTCAGCTAATTCTTAATCTTGAATTCTCTAGGACATTTTTCCTTAAAAAGAAAGACACTTGGCTAAGATCTTACCCGATAAATTTCCTTGGCAGATCTTAGCTTTGAGATTGTATAAATGCCTGGGAGTTGACTGCAATTCTGGATTACTTTGCTTGAGAGTTTTGAGCACTTGTCGTGGTTTTATACCTGCTTCAGTCATTTGTTTGATTTGTCTAACCTCTTCTTCAGAAAAAGGGCGGCTGTAAGGATGTTCTGACATGTCTTTCAAAGGTTCATGGTTGTGATCTCCATTTTTTATAGTAAGTACCCACATATCATCTTCTCTCTTACCTATTGCTTCAAAAGGACAATTTATAAGGTGTGAACATGCTTTCCTTTTACGCTGACTTTCTTCAATCTTCTGCCTATTACGATAAACACCAGCTCTGTCACACCCAAGTATAACTCTTCTGTCCCTCCTTGACTTTTTAATAGTTACCACATATCCCTGACTAGCTCCACTGTCAAGAACATATTTCATTAGGTCTTCATGATTTTGGAAAGGTCCAGGATCAGAAGGAAGCATATTGTACTTCCCTATAAGATCTGCTTGACTTTGAGTTTCCATTTTTGGTAGATCACAATAAGAACCTGAAAAGCCGAACCACATTTTCAGCTATGCAAATAACAAGGACAAAATAATTATTGTGTTTCTTTTATTTACTTCATCACAACAAAAAAAGACCAACTAAACTGCTACATTATCACGGAACCAACATCTTTCCTCATGTTTTCCTAGGACAACAGATTTCTTTGGATTCTACACAAATTACAGCTTGGAAAGTCCAATTATATACTCTCTAATGATCAGAGAAAGGGAAAATCTATCAGGGTCCACATTTAATTAGTTTCCGTAATTAATTTTTTGAAATTAAACATATAGTCTAGCATTCTCCACCATAAAGAGCCCATCAAAGCTTCTATGTTTTGGCGATAACAATAAAACTCTAATAAAAAAATGGGTCCTTAGCAAGGCTTGATCATATATTTTTATTATTGTATGTCCAGCACTTATCAGTGCTGAGAAACTTAAACATGGCAATGAATTACCAACACAATCGTCGGGCTCAGTGATATGAAAAAACTTCCGACATAATGTATTAATCCAAAGAAATTTCGTTAATGCATCAGTTAACCAGTTCGTTGAACAATTCAACTACCTTAAAAGGGCCAAAAAGGTCATAGAAGAGTGTATAAGCAGCTACAATTTTTAGAGATTTTAAAGAACATGTGTTCATGTTCCTTAAATTTCTGAAAAGTTATCTGGTTCTGGAACAATGGTCATTCTCTTTTAAGATGCCACAGAATTTTATCAAAAAAATTCATGATGAATGTTGATGGATGAAAAAAACTTCAAAATTTTTCATGTTAAACGTACACACACAGAGATAAGCTGGTGTAAATGCAAGAGTTACCTATAGCTCAAAATTTTAATTCATCAAACAACATGTTATATTAAAAGGCTAAGCTTCGAATTCTACAAACAAAAATAGAAAAGAAAAGTCAAGTCAAATTTAAACTAATTAAATCACTACAGTGAGAAAGGGAAAAAAAATGAGAGCTCATGCACATTTATCTTCGTCAACAATACTGCCAACTAATTTTTTCACAAATTATACAAAAAGGTAATCAAATTTCATCAAAAAAGAATTGACTAGAGGAGCTAATTTGCCAACTATCAAAAAAATTGCCACTATCAATCCAAGTTCATACACAAAAACACCGAAGTTAAAAGCTTTTACCTCATACCCAAGATGACACCAGTCAAACCACAAAACCCATCACGAAAAGGAGAAAACTTTCGGACAAATTTGAAGCAAAACAGTCAGGAATCGTGAAGATCACCAAAGAACACTCAATTCCGATAGAGTAAAACCAAAAATGCGAGAAGGGTCATTGCAAGATAGGACAAAGAGTTCTTTTTTGGAGACCGCTTTTGGAGGGTAAAAGGGAGAGGGAAAATTTGAAGGTTTTGTAATGACGAGGAAAAAAAGGATCGGACAACCTCATCCGTGTTCGGTTTATTCGAGAAGGGGACGAACTTTGGTGGGCGGGGTACTATGTGTCTGTAAGGTCAGTGAATACTAAGTGCTGCAAGTGTTGAGAAGGTTTGAAAGTGTGATGCGAAGCCGAAATTGTTGGTTCTTCGTATTTGGGTTAATTACCATTCCATCCTTGTGGTGTGGCGTAATCTTTTATTTGATCATTTCCTTTTTAGGAAGCTCCTATTGCATCCCTCAAATTGTTCCCGTTACTTAAATTTAACGTAACACAGCATCTCCTGCTGTCAATTTAGTCTTCAAGGTAAAGCTTGTAACTCTCTTTTAGTTTGTATGGATTGTTTGTAAGATTTTAAAATAGGGTTGGGTATGAAAAATTTTAAATTTTTTTGCATTTAGGTGCCATAAATCTTACCATACTAAACTTTGATTTTGATTTCGAAACCCGCTGCATTTCGATGGGGCTAGTTGAGTCGATTGAGATGTGGTGCTACAAATATGCGGGGGGAATCAGTTTAGTTGAGTAGGCATATATGTGGATTAACATTTTCTAAAAAAAAAATTGTGTACCAATTGCTCATTGATATTAGTATTGTGGTGTGTATATAATTGTTCGTAAGCCTGTAGGTTGGGACCAGTCTACATATTTAGTTTGTGTTCATAAGCCTGTTAGTAATTTTTTCATGAGTTTATTAACAAATTTGATCACAAACTCTAAAGCCGAGTCCTAAATTATTTTTTTTTGTTTTGCCAATAGTCCTAAATTGTTCAACCATTGTTTGTTTAAACATTGAACTTCAAAAATTATTAAACGTGATTTACTTATGTATTGAGCCAAATGCGAGCGAGCTCTTATCGAGACAAACAATAAACCGCTCACGAGCAGTTGACTGATATACAACCCTACATATCGTTTGTATAAACCCTCCTTTCAATTTTGATGGGGGTGGAAAGAAAATTGATCTCAACCTTTTGACAGTCCGTAACCCGCTTTTTGGGCAAACTACAGAACCAGACCCATTTAAAAATTTCATTACATGTAGTAACAGACATATGTTTGAGTTTTGTTCAGGATTATACATGTTAACTTTTAATACTATGAAGACAACTTTAAATACTGAAATGACATCTTCCGTGCGGACATTGGAAAATATTTTTTTTATATTTTAATTCTATTTTTTGTATATATTTAATAATAAATTTTATTAAAAGCAAATTTTTAATAAATCAATTTGGCTTTTTTTTGTCAATTTTTTTTTCATTTTCATCATTTATTAATAATTAATATACATTTTCTCTTATTTTTCAATTAATTTAGTTGTTTTCCCAATTTTTTTATTTTTCTATAATTTTCGAATTTTAACTTGAATAATCTTTATTATTTTTTAAAAAACTTAAGTAAACCTAAGATAAACCTATTATAAACCTTTTGATATTTTAATAAACTAAAAAATAAACTTAAAAAACCTTACATAAGCCCCTAATATAAACTTAGAATAAAAATTAAAAACATAAATTAAATAAATTCAAATAAACCTAATATAAATTTTTTTATAAAATAAAACAAAAATATAATAAAAATAAACCTAACATAAACCTTTTAAATATTCAAATAAACCAAAAATAAAATTAAAATAAACCTAACATGAACCTTGTAAAAATTCAAATAAATCAAAAATAAACCTAACATAAACCTTTTGAAATTTCCAATAGACAAAAAATAAACTTAAAATAAACCCATCATAAATCTTTCAAAAATTCATATAAACCAAAAATAAACTTAAAATAAACCTAACATAAAACTTTTAAAAAGTCAAATAAACCAAAGATAAACCTAAAATAAACCACTTATTCAAATAATTTTAAAAATAAACTTAAAATAAACCTAAATTATATCTTATAAAATCGTTTTATGTAAACTTTACGGTAAAAATTTAAAAATAAGTTTTAATAAACCCTTAATAAATAAAAACTGAAGATATATTTAGTAATTTTTAGAAAACTAAGGGAGTAAAATGTAAAAATATAAACAAAGGGGCAAAAATGTAAACATGAGGACAGTAGGGACAAAATTTTAGAAAGGAAAAAACAAACAACTTTGGAAACCCTAGCCGCCGCCTCCAAAGGTTGGATATGGCGTCGCTTTGTTCCGATGGACAGCGAACGAGCGTCGACGGCGGAGATTGAGAAGGACACGGAAGAGGACGACGTCGTGGAGGGTGAGTCAGAGAGCGAACCAGGGAAGGAGAAACAGAGGAAACAGGTCGGCGGCGAAGAAAGGCGAAAAAGGAGGAACCGAGAGGACATAGGCGATCGCAAGTGAGAGAGAGAGGAGAACCGAGAGGACAGAGGCAATCGCGAGTGAGAGAGAGAGAGAGAGAGAGAGAGAGAGGAAAGGTGGGAAGTGACGCGGACAGAGACGAGAACGGCGAAGAGACGAGGCGAAGGGAGCAACCGAAGAGGAGAGGGGTGGACGAAAGAAGACGGTGAGAAAAAAAACCAAGATGAGAGAGGCGGACGGAAGAGAGAGGTGGACAAAGAAGAGAGGCGGGTGGATGAGAGAGGCAGACGAAGATGAGAGGTGGACAAAGGAGAGCGGCGGACGGAGAAGAGAGGTGGAGTAAAAACCCTGGGTGGCAGAGATGAGAGAGAGAGAAGGAAACAAAGGAGAGAGAAAGAGACATAACAAAAAATAGAAATGACATGCTCAAAGTTAAAGATGTTCATATTAAAAAAATAAAAAAAGAAATTGGTAAGCAAATAATTAAGAAAAACAAACCATCCACCATGTAATTTACCCCCATTTTTTCACAAATTAAGCATGTCCCCTGAAGCCCAGTGGATACGTAATCATGTATTTGCCAAAAGTAGGGTGAGGCGCCTCATAAAGGTCAACAACGGTAACGCTCTCTCTCAACGCAACGGTAACATTGTTACTATTTCAAATTTGAAACCTTTCCCATACCAATGTCTGGATTGTACCTTCCATTCCAGTCTCTCTTCTCCTATTCCATCCACTTCGCCTTCTCTTAACGCTCTTCTTCTAACTTTCACCTCCTGAATCCGCTTTCGACACTATTACGACAACAAATCTGAAACCTTGCCAAACCAAAACGCGCAGCAAGAAATCAGAAGACCCGAAATTTACTCCCTCTTCACTCACCTCCAAGAAAGGCCGAAATTTTCCAGTTCCCAAAGACTTCCAAACCCTTTCTTTTCCATGGAAGGCACTCAGTCGAACGATTTGGGTCAAGACCCACAAACCCTTTTAACAATAGAGTCTGTGTCACGGGTTTTTGAGTGGGAAAAAGAGGCGAATTTGGAACAAGAAAGGGAGAATGCTTCCATGGATGAAGATGGAAATTCTCCGGTTGATTCTATGCTCTGTGATTCTAATTCAAGACTCGTCCTTTCGGGGTTTTGTAGATCTAGTTGCAAAGGTAAGTGAACTTTAGATGTTTATTTCAGGTTTTTGTCCGCATTTGTTGTTGATTCCAATTTTGGGACTTTTCAAGGTTTCTTGGTTAGGGTTCATAAACAGACGAAGGTATTGGATTTATAAGTTTGCTACCACCTAGTAGCTAAAGAGAGAGATTATTAAGATTTCATAAAGCCACTGATTTGTCATCAAGAAACAGAATTTCTGGAGGGTTGGGGCCAGTGAGTTGCAATGTATTTTTTTTTTTTTTCTTTTCTGCTAACTTCTCACAAAGCCAATATTTTTATGGTGCTGTATGTATTCTAAATTGTTGACTTCTCGAGTTCAGTAGCATTTTATTTTCACTTGCTAAATTATTCAATGGAATTAGTTACTTGTAACTATTCTAGGTTCTGTTCATCATTATTTTATTGCATCTTCTCAATTTCTTTTTTTTTTGGATATTATAATATAACGTATACTTGAGATGTTTCATTTTTGTTGTGGAAAGAAAGTGAATTAAATATAACTTGGCTGTCATGTTCGGGTTGCAATTTAATTTTTTATGCTGATTTCTTGAACCAGATGAA
>CAODLS011294242.1:0-27766 GCA_948243855.1 Flueggea neowawraea | reverse complement strand
TCATCATAATTATCCTGAAACTCCACAAAATTATTCTGAACAACTGTTGCACTTGATTTCCCACCGTTTCTCCTATATGAACAATTTTTTTTTCACGTGCCCAATCTCCTTACAGTGATAACACATCAAACAATGATTCTTACCCATTCCCTTGCCCCTACTAACGGTTAATCCGGACTCTACTCTGTTTCCACCTGAACTAGAAGTTAACATCTTCAATTCTTTAAATAACAGAGCATCTTTCACATCATTAACAGAAATTTCATCTCTACCATATCTGATAGTATCAACAAAACTCTCATATGACTCAGGCAACGAATGCAATAGAAACATAGTTTGATCTCTATCATCAATGTCAACACCAACACCTTTCAAATCTAATACAATCCTATTAAAATTATCAAGATGTTCGTTTATCTGCATGCCTTCTGACATCCTCAAGGTATGCAGTCGCCTTTTCTGATAAAACTTGTTCGACAGAGATCTCTTCTGATACCTACTTTCCAGCTTCTTCCACAAGTCTGCTGCAGTAGTTTCATTAGCCACCTCCCTCAAGACTTCATCCGCTAGACTCAATAGAATTGCACTATGCGCTCTCTTCACAGCCTCTGCTTTCTGCTGTCAGTTATACCGGTAATTTCTCTTCACCTTCAATCGCCTCCTCACACTTATGTTGAACCAAAATCGCCTTCATCTTCAGTTTCCACAGCATGAAATCATTCGAACCATTGAATTTCTCAATATCTAATTTATACGAATACATCTTCTTTCTGCAAAACGAACCCAAAGTTTATAAACAAACTTCTGTGGCTCTAATACCACTTGTCAGGAAATAAGGCGATAGAAGATAACACGGAATAACAAAGAGCAATCACAAAAGAACACAAGATTTACGTGGTTCGATCAATAACCGATCTACGTCCACGGGCAAATCACAAGTATTCTATTATTCAGAGTTACAACTGGTCAAAAGGCACCAAGATTGTTCGCAAGCCACCTATTTATAGTATACAATGAAACCCTAGACAAAATAGGCTACCCAAAACCCTAATAAACGTATTAGAACCCTTCTTAAGTAGGAACTCACGTTCAAAATAGGTTACACGGGCAAACCGGGTAAGACACGGTCGAATAGTCATGTCCGTGTAATAAACCATAAGACACAGTGTCCTAGGCCGTGTAATATATTGTCTCGTCATTCCTTGGTCTTTTCGTCTTCAATTCATCCCATTTCGATTTTGCTTCATTAACTATCAATCATGACTTCAATCTCGATCAAGAAAATCGACTTTAACATTAACACATTTTGTACCTTCCAATGAGTTTGAAAGGCAACTAAAACAAGAATTCAATCCCTTTTTAAAAACTGAGACTAAATATCACCAGAAATTGTAAAAGCGCAACCAAAATTGAAATATTAGAAATTTAATAAAACAATACCAATTGACTTGTAACTCATTAATATTAAAATCTACTACATCGACAGAAAATTGAGGACTCGATCTTTATAGGAATGAATAAAATAATTTATAAAAAAATAATAATAAAAATGAGACCAAATCAGTACAGCTAGTATTATAAGCCTTTAATTGCAAAACAGCAAATACAAGATAAACATTATCAGAGACAAAAAATTAGGTAAAGACAGAGAATTGTTTCGGTATTAATAATGACTTGAAAACCGCGACTCAAACCATTGAGTAAGAAATGGAGTATATGTTTCGTACTGTAAATGTGATTTAGTCGGTACGGAACCCTGCTGTTAAAGTGTTATAGACCCAAATTTCCACCATGACTGTTGGCTCTACACCTTGTTTGTACAAATTAATTAAGCAAAAAGTCAATGTTTAGGCCTAAAAAACACGGTTACCATATAAATCAATCAAACCCTTACTTGTCATGATGCTGACAAACAATTCATTAGTTTATATTAAAGCAAATTAAATACATACATATATATATATATATATACATACATATATATATATATATATATATACACTATTACACTGTGAGTTCAAGTTTCCATTTTCTCAAGATTTTAAATCTAACCAACAGTTTCTTTCTATTGCCAGGTTAATTTCGTCGATTACTTTTTAATTCTAAATGGTTAATTTTATAATCTCTACCTCTTTTATCACCCTTAATTATATTATTCCTTCACGAGTTGTATTAACGATCTAATAAGGTCATTAATTGCATTATAGTTGACGTTTATTTCTTCGTATGTATAATTAACAGAAACAGGGGTGGAGTTATGATGTATACAAATCATTTAATTAATATAATTTTCTAATTATCAGCTTAGTGAGTAAAAATATTATTCTCTCTGTCAATTCATTCCCCTAGAATTCAACTCTCTAGGGGTTAATTAGTAAACTTTTGGGTGGATATTTTCCAGCAAAGTGAAATCAACTTGTTGCAAAGTAAGCTAACTACAAAGGAAAATGCACAAAATATAGTTTCTAAGACCAAATCACTGTTTATTAACGGACTTGTAATTCATTAGTATGAGAGTCAACTTTGCAGGTTTCAATTTCTAGTGTAACTTATCAAAAAAAGACCAAGTCACCATTTTAATTGAGTATTAGGTGCGTTACCATATACATTCACCATAATGTGCCAAACAAAACCTACTATTTATCTTGTAGTGGAAACTGAATAATATCTAGTAATATTTCAGCGTCAAACAAATTTATTGATTCCAATTCAATTGGACCATGGAACATTGGTTAGACCACTTCATGATTATAAATTCTCAACCACAATATATATACCTTCAAACTCTCAAGTTTGCTAGCTAAGCTTGAAGATCACATGTCAATATCGCAAACACAACCCTAAATATTTGGGTTTTACTTTAAGGAGACGATGGAATTAATTTATAGGCAAATAATATGTGAAAATGGCATTATTGGCTTTTAATTTGGTGTTGAAATTAAGAGAGAACTATCTCACATTACTATTGATTATTCTTTTTCACATACTAATTGAAACAATTAAACCACACAGTGTCATAGCTAGTTACAGTTACATACATAGTCAACTCTCTAATAGATATTGAATCTTCATTATGTCTCATGGAATTAGATTTATTTTTATTTTTTATCTGTCCCTTCTCAATTTGAAATGCATTAGTTGTCAATATTGGCAACAATTTGAAGTTCAGATTAAAGTAAATAAATGTGAATCCCTCACAATATATATAACAACCACATGCACATATATATCTAGTCCCTCCATATCGGAAAGAAAGTAGCACATAAATAGATATTGGTATTAGGTTGGAATCTAGAAAAAATAATTTAAGTCAATCGTAAAGGTCGTATTTAAATGAGAAAACAGGAAATGACAACCCAATTAATTAAGAAAGCAAACTTGTGATCTGCACATCAAGTTGAAAGAAGATTTTACAAGTTAATTAAGCTTGAAATTATTGTATTACAGATAATCAAATCAGAATCACGTTTATTTATGCGAACATATTCAATCATGAGTTGAAATTTACAGAAAGACCCGAGAAAAAGGAGGATCGAAAGGGTAGGAAAATTTTATCAGAAAACAATAAGGAATATACCATATAGTTGTTATTGGTCACGGACTCACACAAATTTTATGCATTATGCACATGGAATTTTTTTTTTAAAATATTGATAAACATTTAAGATGATTGGATAGATAGGTCTATCATCTATGGGTACTCTGGTTTTAAAGCGTTCATATGTATTTTCTTTCAATTTCTAAACAAAGCATTTATATGAGATCAGCACAGAAAGAGACCTTGATCAATAATTGTTTAATTAGTCCATAGTAATTAAGACTAATTAATACCACGACCACACTGTATTTATTTTTCTTGTTTAATTTATCTGGCATTATTCATCAGTAATTTTCACCTATAAAATATAATTACAGTTTAGAGCTTGAATGAGGTTGACTCAATAATATTTCAAGTTCAATTTCCACGCATGATGCATGTCCTTACCACTATTGATAAAAAAAATTATTTCATAGTTGAGGCTTAATAGTGACATTGAAAATTCATCTGAACTATCAAATTTATATTATTTTGATATAATCTTTAAAAATTACTCCATCCGTCCTATAGAGATAGACAAGTTTACTTTTTCACACAGATTTAAAAAATTAGTTAGAATTATTAATTTTAGTAGAGATTTTTAAAAATATTCTTATAACTATTCAACGAGTAATTAATAATACAATTTACTATAGATTTAAGTAGTGACAATATTATACAATATGAGTATTGAAAAAGAAAGAAACCTATAATTTAAGACGGACTAAAAAGAAAACTTTGTCTATCTTTATGAGATAGAGAAAGTATTAATTTTATAATTCAATTTTAAAATTTTAGTATATGCTATAACATTGTTTACTTTGAAGAGTTATTATTCCATATTTGTCATGAAAATCAATAACGTCGTAATTTTGTTAAAAACACTCGAACAATTAGCCAAAAAATGTGTTTAATATAAATTTGTTTCATATAAAATTCATGTATAAATACAATTTTCTGTGCTGGTTTGTTTTTCTTTATAATTAGATGCAACGAAAAACATGTTAGGATGATCCCAATCTGATTCGATTCTGATCATGTGAGAAAGATTGCACCTCTCCCACGCAAAAATCAATCAGACCTCTAATATTTAAAACTAATTTACATAGTTAAAATTGCATTTTGTTGGTTGCCAAGGAAATCAATCCCTTTCCTTGTGACCACAAATTAGTTAAAAAAATGGCATGTTGCAGTGTTAATTTATTTTTTAAGAAATTATTTCAATATTGTCTTTCACCAATCACAAATAAAATGATTAAAAAAAATAATTGTCAAGGGTTTGGTCAATGGGATAGTTGATGATCTATTTTCAAGGTGGTTGAGAATGATTTGATGTAACAAAGTTATGGTAAATTAAGGACATGGAGCCCCATCCTCCTTAAGGATCACCATGATTGGCATTAGAGGACAAAGTTTAGGGCAATATGCCTTGATTGCATTGGGCACTACAATATTATAATTTCATCATGGAAAAGACAATTGAGGAAGGAAACGGTGGGGGGTGGTATCTGTAAAATATGAGGTTTATGTTTTTTCTTTCTTTTTTTATAAATATATTTGGTGGGTTTTACTTATTAAAGGGAATTTTGCATTAACAAATGTGACCCTCTTTCCACCTACTACGGTCCGGATGCAGTTATTGATGCCATAAACTCTGTTGGTTAGGGTCATATCAAACGACCTAGATGGGGGGGGAGGACGGGGGACATTTAGTCCCTCTTGCCACATTGTCAACCACAGGACATGCTCAAGTTTTGTTGTCCAAATCATAAACTCAGCCCTAGAATTTTAATAAGGGCAGATATTATGTTTCGACAACTAATGTTGGAAAATGACATGCGCACTGTTTTGAAGAGTGAAAATGAAAAGATCATCTTTGATTGTTTACCTGTAATAAAATTTGATTAACGTGAGTGAGACGTAGTTGCTTCATATCTGTAATTGTTTGTTGTAATGGACACATATTGCTGTAACACAAGATACCAGATATTCAAAAGGATCCGACTTGGTTTAACATTATAAAATGTTTGTGTAATTTGCAAGTCAAGTGCAGTTTGCCTCACGATCAGTCTGGGGACAGTTCTAATTGATACATCATTGTTGCATTATTGTCAATTGCTGGTTCTTGTCCACTTGTAAAATTGCTCTAAAATCCAATACAATGAAGGTGAGTAATGGCTCTTGTCAATTTATACTATAAGCTCTTTATATATGATGAAAAACTCAGCAATTAATTAGATAACTTTTTTCGTAGATCAGGATGTCGTTGAATCCAATGAAGAAAAGTGTCATACAATTCATATCAAATAAATAAGATGTGAGTCTTAAATTTATAAAAATGGATCATATATATCTTGTCAAGTTGTGTTTTAAAAACAAATACGATATATGATTTGATTATACAGGTTAAATATTAAGGTATGAATAAATTGTTGGTTTAGATCAATATATTCTTTGAATGAACTTGGCAAACATTTATAAATTATGTTAGTTCTAAAAGAACTTATCAAACGTCTTTTAGTAAGGGTTCAACCTAAATGAATAAATAAATGGAAGATTAAGCAACAACCGCGCCCATGGCCTAATGGATAAGGCGCCTGACTTCTAATCAGGCGATTGTGGGTTCGAGTCCCACTGGGCGTGCAACTCCAGTTTTTTTTTTTTCATTTGCCTTCTATGAATACTTCAATAATGTTTACTTTTAACAATAAATAAAAAATGAAAATAAAAAAGACAGCAATCATTTCCAATTTGAAAAATTTATATATATATATATATATTTCTACTTTTTTTTTTCAATCGAAAATTTCCACTTCTTAATTGTAATCTTGCTGTAGTGGCTTTTGAATAATTGACTAATGACATTTCCTTAAATCGGGAAAAAAGAAATAAAGGGTAGTTTTGGGTCTTACCAATAATGTGCATTTTGGTTTGTTTCTTCTGGTATTGCTTTTTTGCTTTGGTGAAATTAGGCAAAAACTTTTCCATCACAAAATATCAACCATAACAACGTGGTAAAAATACTATGTTTTCTATCCTTGGATTGGACGTCAACTTACCATTTCATTACTAAAAGTTTCTGCGTTTTTGTGGGGATTATTTAAGCTGAAATGCTTACAAATTTTGTTTTATGAATTGACCGATAAAGGGGGCGGTTCACCTAATACGCAAATAAAAATTTGTACGATATGTTTTAAATTTAAATCTCATGAGAAATACTTACAAAAAAACTTTATGAATCAATTCTTTGTATATACTATTTCATGTTCTTGATTAAATGATATATTTTATGTACGATTTTGAGTATTCTAAGATATTAAATAACTAATTATATATTCTTTAAGATCGATTCCAAAATTTAACATACTACTTTATATAATAAGTAACTTACCGGATCAATCACTAGCTAGATATTATGATATTTCCTATGTCATGGGTTAGCTTTTATGTTGATTGAATACATACTATGCACTCCCACTAATATGTAGCATAGTTATTGTTGCATATTTTGTTTGAAACTGTATAGTTATTGTTGCATGGTTTGTGGAGACCCAAAAAGCTGTATACCACCCTCTTTCATTTCAAAGCTACTATTATGATTCAGAAGAATTTTTCCACTTTTGCACCAATCAAAGATTAAATCAAATGTCAATCTACTCTAGATGTCAAAATTATATGCAAATACAGCTGGACTTGCAAGACCATCAAGTACATTTCCAAATTTTCATGCATGGTCCAAAGCACTATTGTTTGCATCCTTCAAATTAGTATTGCAGTAGGTAGGGTGTCTAAGATCATCAATGGCTTAATCCCAATTAGGGTTTGTGTTATTAAATAGTTGGTAAGGTGTATTATCATTTTTGTGGTTTATGTTCACTACAAATTGGTTAATTAAGAATGGAGAGAGAATTTCTTGTAAACATTGTGGAAATTGGACCTACTTAAGCAAATAATTGTGATTCAAGATACTTCACCAAAAAGATTTCTTGAAAATAACCCTTCTTTTGCTACACCATGCTAATATAATATATTAATTTTTTTTGGTATATGATAATTGTATCGGGTAATGATGTGAATTGAAGCCACTATCTTTATAATTTGGACTTAAATTTTGATTGATTTTAATCCTTAATTAGATTCATGATATGTTTTTTACCGATTATACTGGCTGAACCCACGATTGAGCCCTAAACTTTTACAAAACATCCTCTTAAGCTCCTCAACTTCACTAATCACCTATTTCACCCTTTAATTTTTAAAATCGATATGAGACCTTTTTTTTGGGCTTCGTCAAGCCTGTGTCATTTAATGAAGTACGTTGGAGAGTGGATTGTGAGAAAATATGCCACATAGGACGGCACGTGAACATTTTTTAACACGTAATGTCCATATGGCAACATTTAAGTGCTACCATTTTAAAACCAAACAACCAAAGCATTTTAAAATCCAAACCAACCCATTTCTCTTGAAAACCAAACATCCAGACCATTTTAAAAACCAAGCCAACCTAGACATTCTAGAGACCCACCACTCTCTCTTCTCTCTCTACCCTATTTTCGCTGCCCCCACACCACCAACCGCCCCTTTTGTTCCCTCCTTTGTCCTATTTTTGTTGCCGCCACCATCTTGTCCTCAGCCCAATCTCCACTCCGTCATCGTCAGCCACTCACTATCGTTATCCACTTCATCATGGTTACTCATTATGGCAGTTTAGCTTCAAGACAACTCTAAACACAGAGAAGGTGGTTAAAGCGGTGGTGGTGATTTTGAAACCCAGAAGAGGGTTTGATTTGAGATGGTAAAGAGTTGTGAGTGATATTTTTTTCACTTCTCAAATCATGCTCTCAATATTCAACTAGGAGCAGAGCACAATCAACAAGGGATTTGTTCAAGAATGAAATCAATTAGAGGGAGTGGGGTGGGGAACGATTTTGACGATGGTGATGTTGGCTTCGGTTCTAAAATTGGTTTCGCTGTTGTCGGTTGGTTAGGTTTGTTTGACTTGATTAGAGTTAATGATGTGTTATCTATTTTAATTCTATTAACGCTGATGTGTGCAAACTTTAACAGACTTAGTTCATATTTGGGCTCAATAGGTGAGTATTACATAATTTTGGGTTCAATAGGTGAAAACTAAAGTGGAGGGGCTTTTTCAATGTTTGTTAAAAGTTCAGAGGCTCAGTTGTGGGTTTGGCGATAATATATATGTAGATTCTCCATACAAGAGAATGGTAACAAACAAATTGTAATCATTAACTTAATATTTCTCGCTAATTTTAGTATTATACTCCTTCGAAAACAATGGAATGGAAACAAATTTTGAGAACTTGTGTGACCCCTCCACACGACAATTTTAATTTCAATTTTGATCTTTCCTTGATTCTTACAGGCAATGCTACTGTTGATGATTGCTAAATTTGTTTATTAAATTCTTTTATCATATATTAATTATTTTTGAATAATTAAGTTGATACTTATTGCTTTAATAATGCACACAACTTGGGTCAATTTTAGTAATGAAGTGGGTTCTCTTCATGATTGTTCTTTAGGGATTGTGCAATAGTTTTGTCGTCATTTATTTTACTGTTCATTTTATAATTATATGGTTGTGAAAGTTGATGTCATGATGAAGCATATAATTGTTAGATATGAATAATTATTATTATTTAATATATGAAAATGGCCAAATGAAGCATTAAAGTCGCAGAAGTAAAGGGAATTAATCAGAACAAAAAAAGAGGATATTTCTACTTTGAGAGCCGTAGGTATGTTTCATGGAAGTTGCATCAAAAGTCTAGATGAGTCCCAAGTAGATGCTACTAATCAAAACGGGGTGTTTTTTTTTGACGGGAGAAACGATCAAAGGGAATATATCCCCATTAAATAAAACTGTGTAAACCTTCCTCCGCTAAAAAATATTCGAAGAATCATAACTGAGTATGGTGTAAACCAAACCTTATCACCTATTTGCAATATATTGCATATGGCAGCGTATTGTGCTTATAGTATATTCAGACAATGCATTACATATTCAACATATTGTAATTTTTAAAAGACACGCCACTCTTTCTATTTCACTTTGCAATCCATTAATCTATAATTTATATTTGTTATTTACTATTCAATTTACCCAAATTAAACGCCCTTTTTGTAGATATTAGAATTGAGTTGTTTAAAATGTTAACAAATTGACATTTCAAAAAAAAAGTTAATAAATTGAGAGTTCAATTTCAAAAAATAAAACGGAAAAAGATGAAATCCATCAAAGAAACTCCAACTAGTTAGGCTAGCAACTCTCGAGTCGAATCAGAAAGAATGAGTGCAGACAGATGATTAGTTAAACTTGTAGAGAATTTTAGCCAGAACCACCAATTGAATGCACATACCTACTGATCTATGTTATGACTGAAGGGATTGGGGAACAATTCCAACTTTTTGTGCCAGAGGAAAAAAACCATAAAAAAAGATCATGCATAGAACCAGAGAAACACGGAATAGCCTGGCAAAATTTCTTTTCTATTAAGCATAGCAGGTTGCAGACAAGAATCAACCAAAATTTGGAGTACCATGTTCTTGAACCCTACCAACTCTATACCTTACACTGTTCTGAGTTTCAGGAATGGCTTTAAGTGCAACGCTTGAGGTGACTCCGCTTTTCAATCTTTGTGTCTCAAAAGTATATGCAGTTCCAGCAGTTTTAGAGCTCAGATTGGTGTGACAATTAATATCTACCAGACATCACTTTGAAACGCCACCAGGATCAGTATCCATAGCCTGATCGCAACACCGATATTAAAATGTTATCAATCAATGTAGCATTTCTTAATTAAAGAATAAAAAGAGAGGATCAAAGTTGATTACACAACCTGAATTATCCATGCGGTTTACAGCAGGTGCAGGTTCCCTGATCTCAGCAACCACAGCATCAGAAGTAAGGAATGTCTTTGCAACAGAAGCCCCGTGCTCCAAACAGCATCTCACAACCTGTTAGATTCACAATTGAAGATCATAGAGAATCTCTCTGAAGTCCGAATCCAGAATCAATAAGTGACATCTATTGACAGTCATCAAATTTAACTAAACGTTGCTTTTGCATGTGGGCATGCGTATGTAACCTTATTTTGCATTGTACATGTTAGCAAAGATTAACAAAATCACACTAGGAACGTCAGGCTCTTAAAAGTTGAATGCATTGTCATTCCCAACAACCCATTTTAGTGCGCAACACCTCTCTTTACTAGATATGCTTTAAGCAATGAAGAAGCTAACCTTCGTAGGATCAATAATCCCAGCAGCCATCAAATTCTCATATTTCCCAGTTGCAGCATTGTAACCAAAATTAGGATTGTCAACACCTAGAACCTGATATTAACAAACATGGAAGTAACAAAAAACAAATGAAAAGATCGGTTAGTCATGGCTCTATAACTATGACCAAAATTTAACAGCTGGATTTCTGTACCTTTTCGGTAACAACACCTCCGTTTACACCAGCATTTTTAGCTATTAATTGTATTGGGTAGCTCAATGCTCTTTTAACAATATCTGCTCCAATCTGAAGAAATTTTCAAACAAAAAAGATATTATCTTTTGAAAAGCGAATTAGAATGTTAACCATTCTAAAGAGAGAATTACTTGAGGAATTTAAATTCCATAGGCATTTTTATTTTACCTTCTGCTCTTCATTTTCTAGAGAATCTCTAATGGCATCAACTTTTGCTGAAAGCCGCAACAAGGTGCATCCACCACCTACGACAATACCTTCCTCAACTGCTGCCTGACAAGATTATTAAGCTTGCTTGGTTACTGAACATACTGTAATATCAAAGATGATATATTAGAATCATCCAACCTAAGCACATAAAGAATACCTTTGTTGCATTAAGAGCATCCTCCACTCTCAACTTCTTTTCTTTGAGTTCTGTTTCTGTTTGTGCTCCAACCTAATAATATTACAAGAAAAGACAATCCATAATTTAAGAGAAATCGAAATTCTAAACTTATACAGAAGAAATCCAATTCTTTTGACGAGGGCCTTAAAAGGACTACCTGAATGACAGCAACACCATCTGAAAGTCTTGCAATTCTCTCACTGAGCTTTTCCCTTTCTTACTCTTGGCCTGTTGCCTACAACATAATTTATAATTAAGAAATGTGAGGATAATGATGTTGACAATGGATGTTCAAGAAAAAGGAGCAGAAAAAGAAAAAATCAAAGCACCTCAAGAAGGTTCCTCATCCAGATATTGACTTTTGCGATCTCCAAAACCTGGGGCCTTTAGAGCAGCAATTTTCAGTGCCCCTCTGAGTTTGTTGACCACAAGTGTAGCAAGAGCTTCCTGCTCAATATCTTCAGCAATTATCACAATGGGGTATCCTCCTTTTATGGCATCTTCTAGAACGTTAATGAGATCTCTTGCATTTGTTATCTTTTTGTTGACTAGGAGTAGCTGCAAAGAGCACAACAAGCTACCAGTAAGCCTTCAGACTGGAAAATTGATTGGGAATAAACAGCAATCAAAATTTTAGATTCATGCACAGGCATGATAACATACCTTACAATTTTCATATTCTGCCAGCATTTTTTCATGTTAACAAGACTGGAAAATTCTGATTCAGTGGCCCTCGGCGTCGGAGAGGGAGGAGGCAAGATGGAGACTACAGAGGACGAAGAAGCAATCCTTTGCTTTTCCTTCTGCCTTGCGTTTTAATTAACAAGACTGGAAAATTCTTACTATACGTATCTTTTATATACTAAATCAATCAAAATTTTAAAGCATATTTTTAGAGTATTCAGTTATCTATAATGTTATATTCTAATTGATTTAATGAATACGTAAGGTTATACATAAATATAGGTAAGAATTTTTGGACAAAACTAAGGCAAAGTGATCTTTTTTTCTTTTTAACAGTCGTTCCCCCTTTATTATTATTATTATTATTATTAAATAACGTCGCTTTGTTTTATAATTAAAAAAAGAAAAAAATAATGTGTCATCCTGTCAACTCTGACCCCCCGCCTCTCTCACTTCTGAGACACCGAGCCTAGCAAAACTGCTACAATGGGCCGTCCTACTCCAACAATAGCAGGTGTCTGGATCCCTGTTGGTCCTCATATGGCTCCTCTCCTGACATACCAACTAAAGGCTTGTTTGGCAATTAAGAGGATATAGCATATTTATAGCATATAGTATAAAATATACACAATATGCTTGTTTGGTACTACTAAATAGTATATAGCATGTTATATTTTTTAGAAATATTTTAAATATGTAAAATAACATTATTATCCCTACTTTTATCACTTTGTATGTACATAATTTTTTATTATGGATAAAAATGACATTTCATCTATTTCAAATAAAACAAATACTTACATGTTCTCTTATTTACATTATTCTAACATACACAATATATTATATGATATATACTATATACACAATATACTATGGTGACAAACGAGCCTTAAAAAGACAACTAAAATAAGTAAGTCAAACTACTTATTATACACCTATTGTTTAGTCCCACATAAGTGTATATGGATAAAAATATTTATAAGTATATTGACTAATTACTTAAGTTACATAAATTTGAATTTTTAAACTTAATTTAGATGCTCATTAGTTATCAGATGTTGCATAAGAATAATTGTATACTTGGTCATGGCATTAAAAGTAAAGTTTTTATCTTTATTTATAGTTCTCACTTATCTCAGCCTAGAATTTCATCTTCCTATACCCTGTTGGAAATAATTGTACACAATCAAGCCTTCCACAATTGAATAACTAATTTATACAAGTCCAATGCACAAATTGAATGCCAAAAGAATATAATCTTTCTCCATGGATAACTTGAAGCATGTTAATTAATTAATAAAGAGAGGGGTTTTAGGATTACCTCTAAAGATGGGTAATATTTTTTTTTTGAAATGTAAAGATGGGTAATATTAAGATGTGCTAGATTGAGACTCCCTACAAGAAAACACGAGAGAACAAGCTTGAGTTTTATTGGACCTATGATCTCTAACCTCTCAAACACAAGTGTGTCAGATGACCAAATTCCTTTTCTCTCAAGTGTGTGTCTTGTATATAAGTGGAAGAATCACCAAATGCCTTTAAAGACCAAGTGTGAAGACAAGTATATAGAAAGCACACACATCACACTAAAACACATTATACTCACACACATTAAACAAACTACACACCACCACTATACATAATCCCACTAAACAACACAAACGAGCTTAAATATGTAATGGAACTAAAGTCCAATGGAAAAACTTAAGCTCGATTGGAGATTGGGTCAAAGGGCCCATAGCCAGTTAAATAAGACAATCTGTCTCATTATCGACCCAACTAAACATGCATAACTTATTAATTGTTATTAGATTATGTAGTTCAAACGATTAATTTAATTCAACAAACCCATGAATGAATACTAATAATCAAATACAGTCAACCAAAACCTTGTAATATTTTTCATGCGGCAATTTCTCAGCAGAAAACATTTCAGTAATGAGCACGAAAGTAGAATGTAGATAGAAGGTTAAGCCCTAAAACAGAAACAAGAACAACTACCTTAAAACGGCGGTTGATGGGGGTAGGGTTTAAGGGGTTGAAGAGGATAAGGATGAGCTTTGAATTAATTTGCTGCTTGCTCGGGAACCTCCGGTCATTGGAAAGAGACCGTCAAGTTATTATACTCGCAAAGAAGGCACAATCAGTGACGACATGTCCTTTGTACATTTGCAACCAAACGACAGAGCGCTGCCTATTATGGTGCAATTCTAACAGCAGAATCACTGATGGTATACAAGAACACTTGACAATGAGATTAACATCGAATCATTAGTACATAAATTATCTTAAACTAGTAATAGGTCATGGATTAATTAACGTGTTAACACATTACATACAGCTAACTAACTAAATATTATAATAAGTTAAATCATTAATTCATAAATCGATCAACAAAAAGCGTTAATATAATCTAGGGCAAATTATCTGACTGTTCCTGAGGCCTGGAGTAATCTTTCTCCTTCTCCCTACTCTCTCTACATTAGCCGGTCAGCTCTCTAACCCAACTTCCGTCAATTAAATGTAACAGGACAAATTAGATTTACTTATGTATCAACATATACCATAGAAAATATGATTTTTATGACAAAATTATCCTTTAGTTCCCTCTCATTTTATTTTCAAAATTTGAAGGGGTCAACAATACACAAAAATCAATTTAGATGTACAAAGGTATACACAACGTGAAATACAACGTGAAATTTTAGGTTGTGTACACCTAAGTTTTAGGTTTTGTACACTTTTGTAAACCTAAATTTTATGTTGTACATCTTTGTATACCTAAATTTTATATTGTGTATACTTTTGTACACCTAAATTTATTTTTATGTCCACCTTTGTACACCTAAATTTTATTTTGTATACACCTTTATACTGGTAAATTTCAAATTGTGTACACCTAAATTTTATTTTGTGTACACTTTTGTACACCTAAATTTCAGATTGTATACATATTTATAATCTAAATTTTATGTTGTATACACCTAAATTTATTTTTGTGTACTATTGACCCCTTCAAAATTTGAAAATAAAATGAGCGAGAATCAAGGGTAATTTTGTCATAAAATAATGTTTTTTATGGTCTATGTTGCCAAGCCGTTCCGATTTTCATGGCTGCCCCCGGCCACCGGACCCGCTCTTGGATTGCTACCTAAAACATCGGAGATCTTCTCCCATGGTCAACATACACAGAATACCTGCATCACTTCTCTTCTGACCCCAAAAACATATGCCCAATTATTAAGGGAGGATCAGGACGTTCCAGTGCCACCAACACCCAGTCCGTTATCTCGCACATAGGCGGTCATGTATCAGTAAGTATATCCCAGGCGGCCTATGAACGACGATTTCGTCTATGCCAATCCTCTCTCATTGGAAGGCTGACGCTCAACAAAGGGGATTCTCCATGGCGGATAGCTGATCTTAAGTCTAAATTGGCACAGCTTTGGGGCCTCCAACTTGACTGGCGTCTCATCTCTCTAGGCAGGGGCTACTATCACATTCTTTTGCCTTCTCAGGATGCCAGACAAGAAGTATGGGGCCGAGGGGTAACATCTCTCAAACCTGGACTATTCAGGCTTCAACCATGGATTTCGGACTTTGACCCGGCGGCACAAAAGTCTCCGACTACTCAGCTGTGGGTTAGGCTAATATCATTACCTTGGGAATACTGGGATAAAGATATTCTAGCGGAGATTGCCAAAGGGATTGGAGGACTTGTTTGGACTGACAAAGCCACGATGGAGGGAGATTTTGGCCACTATGCTCGTTTACTTGTGGATGTTGATCTTGCATCCAGGATTCCGGAAACTCTACGTATCGAGCGAGAGGGTAAAGCTTTTTGGATTGATCTCGTATACGAAAATATGCCTCCTTACTGTGTAACTTGTTCTTCCATAGGTCATGGATCATATGCATGCAATAAAAATCAACGCCCTCAGGAGCGGCCAATCAAGCAGATTCCTTCTCGGCGCTCCCCATCAAGAGGCTGCTCCCGTCACAGAAAGGAATGGAGACCAAAGTCGAACCCTCCACCTACCTGCTCAGTTGACAAGGCTCTTCACAGAATCATCACTGTAACACAACAACAACAACATATCTCAGCTCCAGCACGTACTAGTGAGCCAGAACATCACTTTGAAAACAATTCAACTATTGGGGGAGCAAACCCAAATCAGATTCAGGAGGCACCAATCAATAATGACCTCATACAGCATTGCCCAACACCTGGAAATCAAACGAAGGTCCTTGCTAGAGTTAGTTCATGGGCTGATACGGTAGTAGATCAGCTCAACCATTCATCACCCACAACAGACACGACTCGGACATTAACAAGTTTACCGAGGAGGATGGAGTTGGCTCATATGGGGCTAATGAAATTACACACACAAAGCAAAAATCTGGCAAGAAGTTTGCTTCACAAGCAAAAATTAAACCCACCCTCACCAAGAGGGCAGTCAACCCCCCAAGAAGATTGGATTTATGAAAACCCTCTACTGGAACTGTATAGGTATAGGTAATGCGGAGACTATGCGTTACTTATATAATATTTGCAAAACTCATAACCCCATGTTAATTGGTATTGCGAAACCAATGGTGGCCTGGGATTCTATCCCTATCCGATTCTGGCAATCCTTAAACCTTAATTTGGTGGCACACAATGGCGGGGACTTCCTTCACTTTGGATACTTGTCTCGGCTTCTGGGCCAGCTGTTTCTGTTATTTCTCAATCAAGACAACAAATTATGGTGTCCTGCTTGTTTGATAATAAATTATCTTATTTGTCTATTATATAAGACGCTACTACTATCTCCCAACGCAGGGAATTGTTGGATGACTTACGCAGGTTGCAATTGACAGACCCTTGGATGTCATGGGCGACTTTAATTCTATTTTAGGCTTTCATGAACGTAGGGGTTCTCTTCCTAATACTTTATCTTGCAGAGAATTTCGGGTTTTTTTGGATGATTGTGACTTAACATCCATTAATACTATTGGATGCACCTTCACTTGGACTAATGGCCGGCATGGGAATGCACGAGTTGACCAAATATTAGACAGAGCTCTTTGTTCATCTAACTGTTATAATTTCTTCCAGAAAATAACTTGTATGGCTATTGCTCGGCACCATTCTGATCATCACCCACTACTGCTCTCTTGTGATATTAGTGCGGTGTCTAGACCCAAACCCTTTAAATTTCTCTCTATGTGGCTAACTCATGATAAATTTTCTGAATTTGTTGCAGCTACTTGGGCTGATTGTAACATGTCAGACTCACCAATGCATCGGCTAATGATCAAGTTACGATATTTGCGAAAGGCTCTCCAGACTTGGAATGTTCAAGTTTTTGGCAACCTAAATACACGCATTAAAGCAGAATTTGAGGACTTGTTGCGTATTCAAACTCTGATTTCCGATCAGGGTTTTTCTGAAGAGCTGCATTATGAAGAGCTCTCGGCACATCAACGTTTGGAGCTTAGCCTCAAACAACAGGAAATATTGTTCAAAGATAAAAGCCGTATAAAATGGTTACAATGTGGAGACCGAAACACCGCATTTTTTTCAAAAGGCAGTTGCTAATAGAAGGGTTCAGTCGGGGATTCCCTGTCTTGAAATTGATGGTAACCTTACGGATGATCAGGATCAGATTCAGGACCATATACTTCACTTCTATGCTAATCTATTCTCAGAATCACCCTCTCAACATCCCAGAGATTTCGCGCTAGTCCACAGTATTATTCTGAATCTTGTCACTGGTGAGGACAACTATCTCCTTCTCCGCGTTCCTACAGATTCAGGGATTCTATCGGCAACCAAGGATATGGATCCTAATAGTGCTCCTGGCTCGGACAGATTTTCGAGAACTTTTTTCATCCACTGTTGGAATGTTGTGGGACCTCTAGTATGTGTCCTCCAATTTTTTACTTCCGGCTGCCTCCTGCATGGTTTCAATTCTAGCAATATGATTCTCATCCTTAAGGAAACTCATGCTAGTGTGATTGAGAAATTCAGGCCGATAGTCCTGAGTAATTTCGTGTACAAACTGATCACCAAAATTTTGGCAAGTAGACTTGCACCAGTGGCATCAAAAATTATCTCGCCGCAACAATTTGGATTTGTCAGGGGCCGACACATCGAACACTGTATTGCTGCAGCTTCCGAAGGGGTTAATTTATTAAACAAGAAAGTTTGCGAAGGTCATATGGCTCTTAAGATTGACATTCGCAAGGCGTTTGACTCGATGGATTGGCAATTTATTATGCAGGTTTTGAAGGGTTTTGTTTTTTCCATCACTTTTGTCCAATGGGTGCACTCTATTTTGCGATCGACTAGGATTTCTATTATCTTGGGTGGCTTCGCCAAAGGGTATTTTGCTTGCAGTAGAGGTGTTCGGTAGGGCGACCTACTCTCCCCTCTGTTATTTTGCTTAGCTAAGGATTTTCTTATTCGGTGGTTATCGAGAGCTGCAGAGCTGGGTGAGTTCAAACTGATGCACTTGGGCACTCCTGTACACTGTCCCTCCCATTTACTTTATGCCGATGACATTATCATTTTCGGGAAGGCATGTCAATTCAATGTTAAACTCATCAAAACATTTTTCTCTCTATATGGCGCTCTATCGGGCGAAGTTGTCAATTGGGAAAAATCAGAGATCTACTTTGGCCCTACGGTCTCTCACGCTCATGCAAATAGGTTTATTACAGACTTGGGCATGAAACGGGGTACTCTTCCTTTTAAATATTTGGGTGTTCCTCTGTTTGTGGGTGCTCCTAGGCGCCGCCATTTGCAGTAGATTTCGGATGGGATCATATCTAAATTCCATACGTGGAAGGGTAAATCTTTATCATTGGCTGGTAGGGTTTGTTTAGTGAAGTCCGTCATTTATGGATCCCTCATTCACTCTTTTTCAGTGCATCGCTGGCCAATGAATCTGATTAGACAAATGGAACGAGCCATTCTAAACTTCATCTAGACTGGCTCTATTTCAGAGAAAAAGTCGATGACGGTGTCGTGGAAACAAACTTGTCAACCTTCTCTACAAAGGGGCTTAGGTTTACACAGGTTAGCTAGCCTTAATGCGGCTTTACTTTCTAAATTAGCATGGAGTATCTGTACGCAGCAGTCCTCTATCATTCTTTTTATGCGCAACAGATTCTTAGGGAATCACTTCACTCCTAAGCCGTACATCTCTTCATCCATTTGGTGCTCTATTAAGTCGGCTTTTGCCAACCTTTTGAAAAATTCCAAATGGATAGTTTGCACGCAGTCGCGTCTGGATTTCTGGCATGACAACTGGCTTGGACGACCTTTAATTGAACTTCTTAATGTCCCCATGGGATGACGTTAGTTTCTGCATAACTCAGTGTCAAAGTTCTTCTCAGATCATTGGGACATCCCCCCGGCGTTGTCCATTGCATATCCACACTTGTCTGCATTGATACAAGACTCAACTCCAAGTGCTTTGAGTCAGGATCGACTTGTATGGATGGGTTCTTCTACTGGGACTGTAACTTGAAAAGCCATGTTGACCCACCTGGCTCCCTCGACAGCTGAGCCCTCCTGGAGGAAGCTTGTCTGGAAACATTTCTTGCCTCCATCGAGATCCATGCTGTGTTGAAGATTGTTCCATGGTCTATTGCCTACGGATGATGTGCTACATAAAAGGGGTATGTGCATTGTTTCTGTATGTAAATTATGTGGTCTTGTTTATGAATCATACACCCATGTCTTCCTTAGCTGCCCTTATGCGGCCCGAATATGGCAAGCAATCGGTGATTTTTTTGAAATTCATTTGTGTGCACATACTATGACTAAGCTCGTGGACATTCTTTTAACTGTTTGAAGTCCACATACAGCTCGCAAGTCAAAGCCTTACTGTTAGCTGCTGTGATTTCCTCTTACTGGACTATTTGGTACGCACGTAATCAGGCTGCCTTTGAAGATAAGAATATCTCAGATTTTGCCGCCATCAGAATCATTCTTCGGGCTATCAGAGAATGCAATCTTTTTCGGTTAGGTCACATGAAAAATACACAGCAGGAGCTACTTATGCTGTGACGGTTTGGTATTTCTTCCAATCCTTATAAGGCACCTACAATCATTCCAGTTAGATGTTGTCCCTCTATGCCATCATGGATTAAAATTAACATTGACGGGGCAGCGATGGGTGCCCCCGGCATTGTTGGTGCGGGTGGGGTGTTCCGCAATTATAGAGGATTTGTTAAAGGTTGCTTTGTTGTGCCATTGTCGAATTGTTATGAATTTGAAGCGAAACTTTATGTGGTGATTTATGCTGTTAATAAGGCCCATTGTTTCGGATGGACAAGGCTATGGATTGAAAGTGATTCTTTATATGTAGTTAAACTTTTGAAGAGCCATTCTCAGTCGGTGCCATGGAAACTGTTGACAGCTTGGTCTCACTGCCTTGATCAACTGTCTCACATGGTCTACTTAGTTTCACATGTTTACAGGGAAGGTAATTCAGTTGCTAACCGCCTTTCCAAAGAAGCTCTTTCTACTAGAAGTGATCAATGGTGGTTTAACTCCCCGGCTTTTTGTGCTCAACTAGTTGAGTTTGACGGGCAACGTCTGGATCAGTTTCGTTTCACGTAGTTGCTTTGCTTATATGTCTCTTTTTGCCTATTCTTGGGTTGTAACAAACATTACTATACACTCTTTTTATCTTTTTAATAATATTTGAGCTTACGAGCATGAAAAGGTCACAGAGGAGATGTCAACCTAGTTGAGATGTCCCTGTTGTAGTTACTGATTCCTGAGTCTCATACCTTTCATAAAAAAAATGGTCTATGTTGCCACATAAGCAAGTCCGATGTGTCCCGATACATTTAGCTGACAGAAGTTAGGTCAGGGAGCAAAACAACTAATTTACAAAGTGCTGTGACCGGGAGAAAGATTACCCCAAATCTCAAGTACCGCCAAAGAATTTGCCCTCTAATCTACATTGACTTCCAAGACTTCGTCTTCGCCAACAAGTTGTCTCCATCCTTATCTTCTCCGTTCTTTCACTTCAGTTTTGCTGAACGAAATTTAGAGTTCTTTTTTTATTGTTGTGGAAATATATTGATAAATAAATTTGAGGCATGAGCTATTAGGTTCTGTATATCTTTGTATAGAACTTGAATAAGCATCAGGTTACAGAGTAGGTATGGATCCGAAGCTTTCAGAGGCAATTGAGAGAAATGATATGCTTGCATTTAAAAGACTAGTCCGAATGGACCCAACTGTTCTTGATCAAAAGTCAGATGTTTCTATGAGCACACCACTGCACTTGACTACACGACTTGGGCATGCTGAATTGGTGGAAGAAATTGTAAAGCTGAGGCCTGACTTGGTTGCAGAAGAGAATGATGACGGAGAGACTCCAATTCACGAAGCTTGTCGTCAAGGCAACTCCAAGGTCTTACAGCTGCTGCTGGAAAACTACCCGATGGCGGCTTCCCAGGTCAACCACAGAAACCAGAGTGCTTTTTTTCTTGCCTGTAGAGGAGGACATGTTGATGCAGAATCATGTTACCGCAGACATGGTTGATGGAACAAGAAGAAAATGATCTTGATTTAACTCCATTGCATGCCGCCTTACTTGGTGGCCATATAGGTACTAAGTACATGGTAGTCCTGTCATAAACATAAACTTAGTTCACCACGGGGCTAGTAGATCGGGAGATAAAGCTCGCTTCTTGTGTTGTGCAAGGATGTGGGTTTAAACCATGATGGACGCAATTAAGAAAACTACTATTGTAAGCTCGGAGTTTTATTTCGTTTATCAATCGCAATGCATTTCTGATGCTTTAATGCATTTACCTCTGCAGATATTGTAAAGGAGACATTGCAAGTGCGTCCCAACTTTGCACACAAAGTCGACAGGAATGGATTTTCAGTCTTGCACCTTGTTTCCGTCAAAGGAGACAGAGAGATCACAAAGTTGTTACTGAGCATTGACCCAGATCTCGCTTTGCAATACAGCAACTCTGGCCACACACCAGTACATCTTGAGGTTATTAATGGGCACAAAACAATTCTTGAAACATTCTATTCTAGTTCTCCTGATTCTTTTCTGTGTCCGACAAAGAAGGAAGAAACAGTTTTTCATCTCGGAGTAAGGTCTAGAAAATCTGATGTGTTCGCGTATTTAACAGAGTTGTCTGAACTTTCCGACCTTGTCCAAAAGCAGGATCAATATGGTAACACTATATTGCATCTTGCATTATCTACTGAAAACTACCAAGTATGGTCCTCTTCTCTACGCATTCTAAGTTCTGTTTCCGAGTTTCTGAATCCTTCACTAAAGGTTTCTGTTTGAAAGTTATTATTGCAGCTGGCGGAAAGCGTGATAAGTACAACGGTGGATGTGAATTGCAGGAATTCTAAAGGCCAGACAGCTTTGGAAATCCTCGGACAAGCTAGAACCAACATAGAAGAGGTGGAGCAAATTAAAGAAATGCTACAGGGTGCTGCCAATAGACAGCTTCAAGGACTCGAAAACCGAAAAGATAAAGTTGCAGACGATGAGTATAGGAAGCTGCTGCTTCGTATTCAAAGCAAGCCGAAGAGTTCTTCAGTGAGATCTTGGTCTAAGGAAGCATCAAAATTCGGGGTTGAAAGCCAATCTGACCCAGAGTTACGAAAAACTAGATTGATTTCGACAGTGGAAGCGGAAATCAATAAACAGAATAAGAAGGAAAGAGAATCTGAAGTTGTCAAATCATCTGAGTCCTCGAACTCAAAGATAAGAGCAGCACACAAACGTCTTAGCATGCTGCGCAGAAAGGAACTACAAGAAATCTACGCAAGTCGTTCCAACAAAAAGGAAGAGCAAATGCAGAGCGAAGCACTGCTAAACGCGCAGAACACAATTACATTGGTTGCAATTTTGATTGCAACAGTTACGTTTGCGGCAGGCATAAACCCTCCTGGTGGTGTGTTCCAGGACGGACCATTGAAAGGAAAATCAACGGTGGGAAGAACAACAGCTTTCAAAATCTTTCCCGTATGCAACCACATTGCGCAGTTCACTTCCCTGTCCATTGTTGTTGTTTCCATCAGCATCATACCTTTCAGAAGAAAACAACTGATGAGGATACTGGCGATAACTCGCAAGGTTACTTGGGTTGCTGCATCATTCATGGCAACAGCTTATGTTGCAGGTACATGGGTGTTCATGTCTCGCGACAAACAGACAGGATGGCTGATGGCGACATCCATTGCTATTGCGGCAGGGATATTTGGAGTTACGTTTTTTTATCTAGGAGTTCTCGCAACTAAGCATTTGTTGAGAAAGCGGAAATGGAGGAAAGAGAACACTATTAACAACGTCAAAGACAACGAAGGCAACAATCAAGGCAACAACCTTGTTACTGAAACCAAAGGCGACAAACAATTCGGTGACTGGGAATCTGTATCCATTAACTCAGACCTCGATAGCGGCAGACGCGTGGGGTATCATACGGTTGAACCATGCTGTTGTTTTGGATGAAATAACCAATGTATTTTGATACGCAAACAAGTTTTCAGGTAGAGGACTAAGTTATCAAACATTCTCTGCCAATTGATTGTCCAATTTGTGATATGTTTCTCTTGATTTTCTTCAGAAATTGCCCAATTTCCCCCGCTCACCTTATAAACAGACAGAAGTTGCCTTCTGATAAGTTTCTCACAATTTCATTTGGTACTGTCAGATTTTCCTCAACGTTTCCTGCTTAAATAAATATGTGCTTTAGGTATGTGTATGTGTATTAGGTATGACTATGTGAAAAAGCAAATAATCTTGAAGTGGAACATACACGCAGCTTTGAGAAATTCAAACCAGTTTTCCTTCAAGTGAAATTCCTTCCCCTCCGAAACTTCTCACACTACTTAAACTATTAATCTTTTTCTTGTAACATTTCAACTTTCAGTATGTAAATTGTTAGTCCAGTGGTTAGCTTGTCAAGTCGAAAGCCGAATATCTGAAAAACTTAGTTTATACTCCGGATAATTTCGTTTTTGAACCAGAATGACTGTTATATACTTCCAAACTTTCTATATTTAAGTATTCACAATAATTTTCAGTGAAAGTACTAAACAATTATATAAGTATACCTCTAAAATAGAAAATCTTCCTTGAAGATGTTGACGAAATTGTCTTCACTGGATAACAGTTAAAAGATTAAACACCGAAACAAATTAATTTATGGGGAATTCTTTTCTACACTTGGTGTAGCCAAGAATCCTACACCAAGCCAATTAAAAACAAGAATTCTCTTTGAAATTTGTTCCACCAAGTGTAGCCAAAAAATTTCCTTAATTTGTTGTGTTTGGTATGGTTCCTGATGCCGAGGAAGTCAAACTATTCTAGAGTCCATGAGTTCTTATGCATATTCTCCGTACTTTCCACTTCGTTTCTCAAAAAAAACGGATGTAATTACACTACAAATATGATTGACACTCTAAAAACTTATAAGTACCTTTACCATCACTGCCTTGTCTTTCACTAGCTTGCAACTTTTCTTTTCTACATAGAAAAGTCAGAAGTTTGCAAGAATAAATGGCAGGAAGGCTCTTTGTTGCTGTCGCAAAAAATGATAAAAGAACTTTTCTTGGTTTGGTTCGGCAGAAAAGGGGCTTACTGCAAGAAAGACTTGCCGCAAACCAGAACACAGTACTGCACTTTGCTGCAAGATGTGGACGGGCTGAGTTCGTGTCAGAGATCATAAAGTTATGTCCTGAAATGGTTGCAGCAGAGAATGTTCAGGGGGAGACTGCCTTGCACGAAGCCTGTCGCAAGGGGCATGCCGCGATTGCAATGATCCTATTAGAAAACTATCCATGGGTGGCTTCTGCTCTTAATAAACACAACCAAAGTGCGTTTTCTATTGCTTGTCGCAGAGGGCATGTTGAAGTTGTTAAGCTTCTTCTGAATCAAAGTTGGTTGATGGATGTTGAAGAAGATAGGATAGATTTCACTTGTCTACGAGAGGCAATATCGCGAGGTCACATAAGTAAGTTGTTATTGGATAGAAGCATTATTAGATCTAATTAGATTCGATTTCTTACTTTGATTACTCATTTAGTGTTGTTAGTTGTGCAGGTATTGTCAAGACCCTGCTGGAAGAGCGGCCAGGTTTTGCTCACAAGATTGACAAGGAAGGATATTCTCCATTGCACTATGCTTGCCAGGAAGGCCAGTTGGAGATCGCAAGAGTACTTTTGGAGTCCTGTCAGGACCTTGCTCAGCACATGAGTAACTCTGGCTACACACCATTGCACTTGGCAGCAATGAAAGGAAAAGTTCCAATCCTTCTTGACTTCATCTTCAAAGCTCCCACAGCTTTCAAGCTTCTCACAAAAGATGGAGAAACAGTATTTCACCTTGCTGTTAAGTCTGGAAAATATGATGCCTTCATTAGCATGGCAAAGATTTTCAAAAACACAAATCTACTCCACCAGCCTGACCAATATGGTAACACTGTTTTACATGTTGCCATCTATAAAGGATGCTATAATGTAAGCTTCTCTTTCTCTAACTCCGTTTCTTACCTAGGCATCTATATTTTCTTTCTGAGCTGAACTTTCTGTTCTGTTGCAGTTATCAGAATACATCATCAATGAAACAACAGTCGATATCAATCAAAAAAACAATCAAGGACTTACTGCACTTGCTCTTCTTAACCAGGCTGAAGACACTCCTGAAATCAGGCATATCACAGATATACTTGTGAAATCCGGCTGTCAGAAAATCCCTGAAATTTCATTGCCTGCTTTGAATTTTCCAAATCTCACACCTGAAAGCCTCGTATACACACTAGAGGAGCAATTTGAGATGCCTCCGGATTCCATGAAAGATTCAGCAAATGCTGTCTGCAACAATCCAAACGACCAGCCCAATGAACTGGATGCACAAACAAGTCCTGAAGACAACACCCTCCATCAAGTTGAAGGAAAATTTACAATTGAGGCTGATATACCTAATCCAGGATCCTTAAACAGAACAGCCTTGCAGCACCACAAGCATCAGAGCCTCAAACATAGGATAGAATTATGTGAACTCCACAAAAGCCGCCGGCACAAACAATACGAGACGTACAGGGAAGGGTTACTGAATGCTCGAAACACAATTATAGTGGTAGCGATTCTGATAGCCACAGTAACATTTACTGGTGGTTTGAACCCGCCCGGCGGTGTCTATCAGGAGGGTGATCTCAGGGGACAATCCACTGTTGGAAGAAAACTGGCTTTCAAGATTTTTATCATAAGCAACAGCATGGCCTTATTCGCGTCTTTGTGCATTGTAATTGTTCTAGTGAGCATCATTCCTTTCCAGAGGAAGAAACTAATGCGGCTGATGATGGTAACTCACAAGATTATGTGGGTGGCCATGACTTGCATGGCTACAGCTTATGTTGCTGCGACATGGATGATCTTGCCACATTCTCATAACACAAGATGGATTTCTGAGGCTATATTGGCTATCAGTGGTGGGATTTTGGCAACTGTGTTTTTCTTCCTGGGACTTCAGTTGGTCAGACACTGGATTAGGAAATCGAAATGGAAGAAGGAGAGAATTAAGAAAATAAAGATTGCTCCTGCAACTGTTGATATAGAAACTGGGTCGCAAATTTCTATATCTGTCATTGAAGGTGAAATCCAGCTACAGCAAGTGCAGTACAACAATGAAGGTGAAAGCAAAACAGAGTCCACCAATTCTGATGTTGACAGCTCAAAATCCTTTGGTTACCATACTTACTGAACATACTTCACCCCAGACCAAAATCGCAAACAATGAAATTGGAATCAGTCAATCAGTTCTGGAATGCTGTACATATTTGTCTAAAACAATTTCAGCAATGAAATGAGTTTCAGTTCTTTGTCTTCAATATGCTTCCTCCTCTCTCTACTAAGAACTAACATTTTCACAGACACTGCCAATCAAAATTATGCTACAATTTTGATCATCACTGCCCACTAATCACTATGCAATTCGGAGACAGAACAAAGTGATGAATTGTCATCTTTGTTGTCAAATCGCTTTCTGTTTTTCAAACTTCAGTTTCTTCAATAATGGACATGTGTTTATTTACGTAACATATAATCAACCATTTAATAATTCGTCCCACAGGACCAAATGTCAAACAGATTCAACCAAATTCTTACAGGCACAATAAATTCAGACTATTGGCAAATACTGCTCCGCAGCTTATTCTCATGACACAGTATCAACAATGCTGATCTGTACTTTCACAACCTACAACGTGCCTCATCTCTGAGCAACTCTTCGATGGCAACGGCGAAACGTTCCATCACAATCATTGGCAACGACGTAAGTATCATAATACCGTCTTTTCCAGCCTTATCTTTGAAGGGTAAGTAAGAAGCTGCCGCTCCAGGGTCATCACCAATCCAGCCCCGAGGAGGGCCAACATAAGCAGCCTTACCCCACCCATAATCAACATCTTCAACCCAAATACGAGTCAGGTCGGACACATTATAAGTGTGCAACAAAGCAAGACCTGTCTCATTCTTGAACTGGACCAAAGCAAGTCTGTTCTTAACAACCATCAAATCTGCAGTGGATTTAATGTACTCTTCAGTCACCTTAGTCTTGGCCTCTCGTAT
>CAODLS011294241.1:0-15468 GCA_948243855.1 Flueggea neowawraea | reverse complement strand
CTTGTTATTTATTTTTTTCAGTTTAGTCCTTTTCGACTTTTTTTAGAGCACTTTTTTCAACTAAAATATCAACTTCAAATAAAGTTTTATTTATTTATTTTTAATTTTTTTAGATTACTTTTTTCAACTTAAATATCAACTTAATATCAACTTGAGATAAACCTTTCTTCATTTTAGTCCTTTTCAACTTTTTTTTATTACTTTTTTTCCCCAACTTGAATATCAACTTAATATCAGCCTAATATTAACTCTATATAAACTTGACATAAACTTTTTTAGAATCAATCTAAAATCAACTCTACAAATTTTTTTAAAACCTTAAAATCAACTAATATCAACTCTGTATAAACTCTACATAATTTTTTTTAAAATCAAGATAAAATTAACTTTACATAAACTTTTTAAAAACCTAAAAAAACTCATATAAACCTTGAAATAATACAAGCAACCCTTTTCAAACTCAAAAACTTAAATTACACCTAAATAAATATTTTTTAGAAAATTTAGACAAAAATAGGGACTGACTTTCAATGTGAACAATTTTTGAAACTTTAAAACATTTTTTTCTAAAAATAAGGACTGAAATGCAAAAAAATAAAACATAAAAATATTTTCTTAAAACAACAGGACCAAATAAAAAAATAAAAGGTCAGTTAGTGTTTTCCAAAACTTTAGCTACCGCTTGTGGGGCTAGATCTGGCCGCTGCTCTTAGGCGACTAGATCTGGCCGCCACAAGTAGCGAGGCGACCAAACGAGGAGACAGAGGTGGAAAGCAACCAGACGAGGCGATGAGAAGACATGACTAGACGAGGCAGAGATCGACGACATGAATGCGAAGGCCGAGGAGAAACATTCTTGCTAAGAGCTTCACTTATAGAAGGGACTCTCAATTTTTTCAAGGGGACATCAGATTGAAAATTGAAGATGATAGAAAGTTTATTTTATCCATATTCATTGTTTTTACCAAACCATAAACACGTGGGAGGGCAATTTTTTATATCAAAATCTCGGACTCTTAATCCTAGTCGAATAATTTGCTCAGGCCCATACTAAATTAGGTCGAGTAGTTGTTAAAGCCCACTAAATTCGGTGCAATTAAGTTCTTGCAAAAGTGGTGGAAAAGAAGAATTAAAACATATCTTGAAAGAGTCCACTTGGTATAAACTAGTGAAGTTGATAATTTTCCTCGGTGATTCGATTTTATCTTGATGAGGACAAATAATGATGAGTTTTGGCCAAAGAGGGCCGTGAGGATTATCAAAATTTACCAAGGGGAACCTACCATTAAGTAAATTCATCCTATACGTAAAGTGGTCGCTTAGGTAAATGGTAGGTTTCTTAGGGGGATTAGGTTTCTTCATGATTAGGGTAACTTTTAGAGACTTGTGACCAAATGTCACTAAAAGGGCCTATCAAAATCACTAATGGGACTCATTACCAAAGATAAAGACAAAGTGCAAATTTGAATTATCTACCGCAACTCTCAAAAGTGGAAATTCATCTATAGCAGCTAGTTGACACTATAAAAGGCTTTAAGACAACAACAAGAAAGCCTCCCTTCACATCACATCATATTGCTCACCACTTTGGTGTTTTATCATGTCTTTTCTTTAGTTTTAACCTTTGTTTAGCCATTATAGTCAACTTTTCATTTCATTTTCCAATCTCTCGATTGTAATCCAACTTTCATTTGTTTTTAATAAAAGGCTTTTTAAATAGGTGCCGATATAGTTTAAACCTTCAGAGTATTTTTAGGATATCAAATCCATAACGAACAAGTACTAAATGTGATCTATTCGTAAAAACAAAATAATAAATTCCATGATTCAGGTTTTGGTATTTTTGATTAAGCAACAAGAAATTAATAAAAGCAAACAATTAAAATTGAAAGTTGATTTATGATAACTAATAAATAATAAAGCGTTAGGATTTTTGAGACTTCAACTAAGATTCCTATTTGTGGGATTTTAAGTGTTCTCTCCACTTTACTCATCTAAAGCCTCTTTCGAGTTAATTTAGACTACGTCTACATTTATTAGACCAATTCTTTTGGTTAAATCTATCTAAACTAGACTCTTTAAGCATCTTGGGAATTTCATCGAATACCTTACCTACATAGAATATGTTTATCGTAAACTAGGCAAGTTCAATGCTTGTGGACCTTATGTAGCTTTCATATTCCGTTCCTTCAACTAGATTTATCAAAACCATTATCATGATGATCAAGCACAACAATAGTCATTCAAAACAAGTCATTCAATCAAAACCCAAGGCCAACACAAGATATATAACTTAAAACACAATACTATTCATTAATAAAGTAAATAGTCATCAATAATCTACATCTCTAAGTCCTAACAAGATATTTAAACTACCATTATAATAGAAAATAAAATAAAACAATAAATATCAAAATAAAACATAGTCACCAATTACAAATGTGAAGAGATAAAAGAAGGATGAATATGGAGAAAGCCACTTCAAGTTGCCTTCAAGAGAAATCCCCCAAATCTTCAAGCCTCATCCTCCTCATCTCTAAAACCTTAAACTAACGTTCTATCTAAAAAATGAGAGAACAAATACAATGTTTGTGTGGAATGATGAATGATGTCCCAAAAGAGAAAGTAAGGGGATTATTTATACCCCTCACATGACCACATAACTCTTCGATTAATTCTGTCCAAAAATGCCATTGATTGTTCTTTGGTCCCCACAGCTTTGCCAAAAACCAAAATTTTCTCTCTCTTTAGTCTAGGAGGGCCACAGTCGTGGTCTTCAAGAGCCATGATTGTAGCCCCTCTCAGCCTTGGAAAGCTCACCGGCGTGTTGCTGACTTGACCATGGCTTTTGGCCACGGTCTGTGCTCAATTTGGCCCTTCTCTGCCTCCTTGTTTTGTGTCATTTTCATGGGTCGTAGGGATTCGCAGTCATGACGTTGGCCGTGGCTCAGGGTGTGGCCTCCGAAATTGCTCCTCGTCATGACCATGACATAAGGTGTGGTGATGACCATGACGCCTTTCGGTCCGATTTTCCTTTCGCTTTTCCCATCATTCTTACTTCTTTTAAATTTTGTTTTTATGCATTTTTCATCACTTTTCATCCACATTCCATGCATTCTCATTCACTTTACACAAAACATGAAAAGTGTATATATTCGCCGATGATTAAGTACATGTAGGTAAAAAAGCTATCTATTTATGCTTGAATTAATATGTAAATTTATTATACATCACTTCTTCATCATTAAGTTTGTGAATTGTTTATCAAGAAGCAAAGACCCATTTGAAACAAGTTGAGTCCATTTTCTTTTTTTTTTTTGCAATCGTTTGATTGAAGTTAGATCGAGCTAGCACTTGGTTTGGGAAAATCAAAAATTCCCTGGCAAGCTTGAAAAAGGGCAGTATTGTTTCCCTTCCTCAGAAAATAAGGAAACAATTGGTTTAACAACTATACACATTATTGCATATCATTAGGTCACACAACTCAATATTTAAGCAATAATAGACATGTATGCATTTAGCATATAAATTCGCATCACAATTATAAGTAAACATATACAAAATAAGATAATGAATGAAACAAATCATTTATTTTTATGGTAAACCAAAACAATCATCCACTAAGAAGTTTTCGACTTTTAACATGAAAAGCCAATAACAAAATGAGTTTGAATTACTAATTCAACCTAAAGATATCCTAGAAACCCAAGAAACTAATCCTAAAATCAAATGAACTAAAAACTAATCCTTCTAAAACTAACGGGAAGCAGGTGTCTCATAATTCTTCGACAAGGATATGGGAAAAGGTTCCTATATCCATAGAGGTATGGAATAGAAAATTGGAATGGGCACACAATCTTGCGGCCATTCCTCAAGATCAAACTATTCGGTCCAAGTGGTAATAGGACACCTCTCATTTCAAGTCGTTCTAAGAACTCCTCAAGCATTTCTCCATATGTTCATCCAATTCAATTGACATTAAAAGTCTCAAATTCGGACGAGTGAGAGATTTCCTCATCACATTGAGCATTATTTACTCAATTTAGTCCTCTTGCCAAATGCACTCTTGCATTTTCTCATTCGCATTTACAATGTGCTTCAATATGTTGAAGATGTCATTGTGGCGAACATATCGTGGGAGATGTATCTTCTCGATGGCACGCTCCATTATTCTTAGTGCAGCTCTTCTCTTGATGATTTCGGGACACGCAGAGTCCCAATCCTAATCACCATATCTATGACACATACAGACATGGATTTAAATATTGTTTGAAAATGTCTTTCTATCAACATGAGAAAAAAAAAACCATATCCACGAGTATTTTATAAAATCACATTTATAAAAGTGAAAACAAATTTACCGATTTATAACAAGGAAGAAAAACACTTTTATAACATCAAAACAATTAATTAACACCTAGATAATTGATGAAAATTTCACAAAAATTATCAAAATTTTTAGAAAAATGTGAATTTTAAGTTTGTCAAAAACTTTGGAAAATTTTGAATATTGGAGAAACCTGTACTCACCTCACGCACTTCTGGACTCCCACTGCCATGTAACATGTTCAGGTTAATCCACGTGTCATCTTTTGACATGTGGCAGAACCCGACAGACCTATGTGGCACCTCAATCTGACATGGCAATGGACACATGTCGGTGATGTGACATTATTGTGTGGCAAAACCTGCCTCCTGTCACTACACACCTAAACAACTTATCCTACGTGGCATCCTAGTCAACAGAGCCATATGGTTGGGAACGTAGCATCAACCTGACACTTGTTGCCGCGTATTACCACATGGCTGATCCACGTGTCACCACGTGGATAACACGTGCGCAGATTCGGCTTGAGTACTACTCACAAAGCCAATCGTGAAGTCATATTTTCAGTGCAGTCCATTTTGGCTTGAGTAGTCAAATGGTGAATGTGAGGGCTAGGCATTAGGCTTATATATTTTCATCACTTTGCATATGATTGACGTAGGAATAATCGTATCCCTTTGGATTTCTCTTAAATGAGGAGTATTTGATTACTTTTTATAATGTGTACATCAAGTTGAGATTTGATCAAAGACTTGAGGACCTACCAACATTGTGAATATATTTTGATTCAAATCCAAGTATAGTATGATGAAAAGGAGAAATGAACATGAGCCATTAACTCTGAGACCTCTGTAATAAGCGTGTGGTAGAGAAAAGGAATTGATCTTCTTGGTATGGTTAGATGCAAGATGGCTAAAGCCATCTTATTCTAAACCATATGCCCTATGAAGACTGTTACTTGAGCATGTTTTATGAATGTGGATTTGTCATAAGCTTGACATAAACCACCAAATACCATAAAATGTGTTGCCGTTGTCCATAAAATTTTGGTCTCTAAAAAACCAAGAGGCAAAAGACGTACTCTTTGTGAAGATACCTCGTTTGTCTATGATGACATATTTTCACATTTTTGTAGGAAAATAAGTTATGGCATGGTAACAGAGTGAAGGAAGTCATATTCTTTGTGAATAGATTCCTGTACTGGGATAAAGTGAAAACTGTATTCACTTCTTCTCTGAGATTCAGGAACTATACCCTTTAGGATAATTCCATCCGAGTGGGAGAAAATTCTAAAGGAAGATGGAGAAAGATAATGAGAAATAACGGTTTTGGCCATTTTGTTCAAGGTCGTGATTGAAAATCGTGACCACTTACTTACTCGAGCTATAACCATCTAACTCATCTACCTCATCTACCTCAGACTAATGCAGATGTTCCTGATCATGACTCTAGTGGGAGCAAAGTTTCTAATTCTTGTGATTGAATAGGGAATTCAATTCTAGTGGGAGTACTTGACTCGAATAGGATTTTAGAACATCATCCCAGTTAGAGAATTTTCGAATGTTGCGATGAACATAATTAGAACATGTTTTGCCAAGCTTTGAAAATTTATAGCCAAAAGGCCCACGAGTCAAGGATGAATTGTAAAAGTTCTCTCATCCCAGTAAAAGTGGGAGCCAAAGTTGAGTATTGATTGATCTACCCAAAATGTGAGAACCTAATGGGAATATGTGGATATAAGACTAAGCGAAATGTCGACAATTAGAATTGATAGTCACGATGGGGTTTATAGGAAAAGAGAGAGAGAAATCTTGAGTAGACTTTCTTGTCATGTTAAAAGATTTGCCACTTGATAGATTTGACCATGAGGGTTATGAGCGTTAGTCTATAACTCGAGACTCTTTTTTTCTCCAAAAGAGAATTAGGCGAAGAAACCTACATGGTTCAACCCACAGGTTTCGTCAAGCAAGGCAACAAAAATAAATTTGTTTAGCCTTGGTGAGCCTTTAAGGAATTGACATACTCAAATTCGTTGTGATAATACCAAGTACCTTAGAGGCAAGTCCTGACATTCTTCTCTCATATGTGAACAACACACTTGAAGCTAAAATCAATCTAGCGTACATGAATGACATCAAGGATTGGTTGTGATCCAACCTTAAAGTAATCAGTATGGGTTATCCTTCGAAATAAGATTTTAATGATTATTCAAGTACGATGTTGTCTCTATCCAAGAGAGATGTATCAATGAAATCTTGGGCGTGTAAGCGTAGTGAGCCTATAGAAATCCTAAGTTCAACAATTTGCTTCTTAATGAGTATATGTATCCACATATGATGTGATAAAGGGAAAATGTATAAAATGTTGGATAATTTCTGTTTATACTTTGGTTAGCGAAATCAACTTAAAGAAAAGTAGAGAAATCAATACCAAAAAGTTAGAATGGTTCGGCCAACTCGATGCCTACGTCCGCTACCTAAGTCTCACCACTTAGGATTTCCACTATAACGACGATTGATTTCGGCTCAATCCAACAAAGCCAATACAACGAGATTGATTCCCGGCTCAACACCTCTAAGACCCTCACAATATTGTTTTCCTTAGGTTCACAACAAACCTTTACAATGTTGTTTTCTATAGGCTTACAACAAACCTTTCTCACTCTCAAAGTGTATACAAAGTGTTTACAAAACAATGAAGCTTTATGCTAGAGTTGAATATTTGAGATTGATGCTTGAACTTTGATCTCTAGATTGATTTGTTGTTTTTCTTGGTTGGAATTGATAGAAGTTTTGGCTCAATGAATTATGATGTTGTTCAACCTATTTTTGGCATTATGATGTTGTTCAACCTATTTTGGCATTCTCTTGATGTATTTATAGTATTGCATACCATATGACCGTTGACGAAGAGGATATAGTCGTCGGAGTACTTTTCTAGCCGTTACAACTTTTTTAGAACATGAGACGCACGTTTCAGATGGACAGACGTGCTTTTCTTCCTCTGCTATGGTTGAGACGCGCGTTTCAATGCGAGTTTCCTGACAGACTCACGTTTTGCCAATTCCGAGCTTTCCAACGCATTTCACTTCAAGTCAAACATTTTGATCATCATCAAAACATAAAAGGAACTTAATGTTGATCACTCATGATCTAACATAAGAAACATTTCGTACATAAATTAGTAGTCAAAATTACATCTTGCTATATACAAAATGACTAGGAATCTATGACTTGTTGAACAAGTCTATGGCTTGTCTCATACAAGACCCATGTTCTGCTATACTATAAGTTAGCTTGTAGATGTTGAGTAAACCCAAGAGAAGGGTGTTAGGAAGTAGTGAATGAGATGCTTGAAAGGCACTGTAGTTGATGCGCTATAATGTCGAAGAAAGACTCTACAAATCAAGTAGACACACAATTTCTAATTAGCCATATGATGTAAACATGTGTAAGCTCTACATATAGTTGTCAATTCTTGCATGGTTGTGTTGTCATCTAGTAAGATAGCATGAATAATGCATTAGTAGTAAGAACTATCATGCGAAGCTATATAGCTTATCCAAGATGCAATGCGCGAGGAAGGTTTGAAAGAATGGTTTGAACATCACTCAAACTTAATACCTCAAGATAATCATTGATAGTTTATGGTGATTGTCAATGCTCGATTGTTAAGGAACAAGAGATCCATAGTGAAACAAACAAATCAAAATCAAGTATCACTTGGTAAAGAATATAGTTACATAAGGAAATGATGAACTTAAAGTTCAATAAGTCCATACGAGATGTAGATCGTCTTATAAAGTATATCAAAAGAGATGCACTTCTTGATATTTGTGTGGCATGTGAAATGTGTAATTTGTTAACACATTGAGCAATACACAAGTATGAATATTTTGAGTAAAATATTTATATCTTCGTGATAAGAGCATATTGGATGGAGAAGTAACCCACTTACATGGGTGTTTACCTTGGGTTTGACATTTTTTTGCCAAATGCCGAGATGAGACAAATTTTGAACATTTTTGTGTAAACACAAAAATGTGTTCATAATCAAGATGTCGCCTTGCAATAATTGCAAGATGAATTCATATAGTTAAGTCGTAAGATATGCCATGAATGAGAGTTTCATGTTTGATTAGTAAATAATCGAATGCTAAGATTGCCTATATTGGCATAACATGATTTTTTTCCTAAAGCCAGAGGTAGTCTTTAAGATAGGTGGACTAAGGTAGAATACTTGGCTGCACTCTGACTGAAGCTTTTACATGATGTTGACTTAGTTTTCTGAAACATGCGCTCTTTCAATGAAGGAAAGAACACCATGACACATGTTCTTACCATGTGTGCAAAAGTTCGACCATGTGGATGGAAAATCTTGTTACACAAGATAATCTCAATTTCTCTAGTGTGAAACCCGTAGTGAACAAAAGGTTCTTTACAGTATCTACCCTCAGAACTCCTACCACATATGGTAAGTATGAGTTAGTGTGCTTGCCTTAGTGTGTTGCTGAAGAGATGCATGATTTGGCTGGACGAGGCACGCTAGATGAGCACATTAATCCATGATGGACCATATCGTGTAAGAGAGGAATACTACTTTCTGAACACATTCACAAAGTTTTGTGGTTCACCAGGGCCTTTATTATAGTTCCTACGTGGAGACAAAATAGTGAACACATATTATACTTTCATAAGATCATATAGTTTGAAAGTGGTGATTGTGGAAAGTGGACTAGGATAATGGCATATTCAAATAAGGAAAAACATGATTTTATGTAAGCATTCAATGTAAGAAACAATCTAGAGAACTGTTGTATATCCCTAATAAGTGTACAACGTTGTAAAGCTCTCGTCGTATGCCGGTCGCTCGACTTATTTACTGTTTAGATAGAATGGATCTCAAGTGTGATGGATATGATTTCATCAGGTGCCATGATGGATAGTGTCCCATCATGTGCAAGTGGGAGATGTTAGAAAAATGGGTTTGCCCATGCCCGATCATGGGTAAAACCTGAACCCAAATTAATGTGTATTAATTAGGATGGTTATCAATTGGTTTGATATAACTAGTTCAGATAGAGTTTTGGTTTGGATTCCTAATTAGTTTAGGAGAAAGACTTCCTAATTAATAAAAATTCTAATTAGGAAAGAGCCCTAATTAGTTAGGAGAGATGCTTCCTGATTAGTCAGGAGAAACCTTAATTAAGTCACTATAAATGCTGACCTAAGGAAACCCTAATAGATATAGGTTGTATAAGATACACAACACACAATCTCCTCCCATCTCTCCCTACCCGTCGGCCTATGTAGGCTAATGGTGGAAAACTTCGTTCTTCCGTAACACACATCTTGCATAGAGATCTTTTTGTGGCTCTTAGGTTGCGGATACATGCCTTGTTGCCGACACTAATTAGTCTGTGGTTCGTGACAACTAGCAATGAGTTGTTTCATATGCATCTGCTCGTGTTCTTTCGCTGCGTGTATCGAGGTAGGATCTCAATCCATCTATTTGATTACATGTTAATTGTTTATTATTATATTTGTTATGCGAATGCTTTCAATAAATAAATACATTAAAGTTAAGATGATTGTAATTATAACATTGGCATAAACAAACATAACAATTTTCTTTTAATATGTTATAAAATTAAGAAAAAAGTACACTTATCTCTCTTTTTTTTTTTTAATTTGACAAGTCATTTTATTTGCTAACGTTGGATATTAAACTCACAACCTCTTAATGTTGGAGTTAACTTCAATACTCATACAATGAGCTAAGAGCCTATACGTTATAGTCATCTCAACCTTAATGTATTAACTATAAGAAGTATTTTTTTATATACATTTCTCTTATTGTTACTTAGCTATATTATCTATTGTACTCATTTGTAACTCAACAATATTATATTATATCAAGTGAACTGATATAGAAAATTTATTGTCCTCCATTATTTTTTTTCAACTTTTATTTTTAACAAAGCTGAAAATGGCCTGAAACATAAACATACAAATCATATAATCTCTTCATCATTATCCTTATCTTTTAGGTTAGCCTAACTCAATTGTTCAATCAAATTATCCACACAAAACTACTTATATCATGAAAAAACGAAATTCTTTCTTTTATGTATTCTCAAGATCATAAATTTGATGTCAAATTCATTTAATTAATATATAATATTGTTCACTCTATTTTAATTTTTTTTTCTACCTGAATACTACTATTTAGAAATAAGTATTAATTAGGTTGTATATAGGGACGGAGCCAGGTGTAGGCGGCTGCCCCCACCGACGGCCGTGGTACTCCTAAACCACCCCCTCTTCAGCCCCCACATCAGCCTTAGGGTCATCCCCCAATCCCTCTTCACCCCCACCCCATCTGCGTCAATAAGATACACCATCTGTTTTGGGTATTAGAGGATGAATAAGTTGTTTCTCAGTAATACCTTGTGATGGGTTTTCTTTGACAGGTTGACCCAAAAGTTTCAAACAAGTCTCGTTTTGCTCAAGAGCTAATTTTCACAATATTGTCCACTGTTGCAGTTGGACTTATTTGGTATGTTCTTGTATTTTCCTCTTTTCAGTTTCAGAAAACAATACTTTTATTTCTTCTGGGTTCCTGTAATTGGGTTTTCATTTTCAGAAATAGTAGTGAAAGCTTACAAATTGATTATGGATGAAACTGTTAGTCACAAATGTCGTTGTTTGTAGGAACAGTTAGACACTTTGGTGTGCATTGTTTTCTCAATTTTATTGTATTTTGTTTTACCAAATATTTGAAATAATGCAAATTTGTTGTTTCCAGGGAATTCTTTTGACGGGAGCACCTGGTACAGAGAAAACATTGCTTACCAAGGTAATTGCTTTCTTATAGATGGCTCTGTTTTTTTTTTGTCCCGTTCAAATTTCTTTCTACACTTGATATATGAATTTAACTGCAGAAACATCGTTTTCTTTAGAAGCTCATGTTATAATTTAGTAGTATATTTGTTTCCTTATAAAGTTAATAGCTTAATTTTCGAAAATGCATACTCCATAAAGGTGTGATGCTTAAGTTTAATTATGATCTTGGACTGAAAATGAACACAGTGATTTCTTTTTATTTTTTAAGAAATTAGAAATTTTAATGTTCAGGAAGACCAAAAAATGTTTGAGCTTTTGTATTTCACCAGAATGGAAGAAGGATGTGCAATAGTCGTTTTATAGAGGCAAGGAATGTAATCGCAATAATTTTATGTTACAAAGCCACTTCCTCATCTCATTGTTTACTGAATGTCAAATTGTTTGGGAACGCTAACATTTAATTATATGTAAAATAAATTAGTCAATCTCTTAGTAGTTACTAGTTAGTCTACTATATAAATATTGCCCTACATGCACATATTCTGATGATCAATTTGCCATGTCTAATCTTTAGGCTATTGCTGGAGAAGTTGAGGAAATGTATGTGCCCTTTTCCTGTTTTTTGCATGGCCGCTATTTTTTTAACTGGATTAGTATTGACAATATTGTGAACTGATTAGAAAGACATTCAGTTTCTCTTAACATCATCTCTGTCTTGTATTTTTTAACTGGATCAGTATTGACAATATTGTGAACTGAATTATGGACAATATGAGGGGTGATATATGCTACAAAAATTCTGTTGAGGGCAGAAATATAACTGTTTTTAATGTAATTTTATCTTACTCTAATAGCGGCAATTATTTTATTACAAAAAAATTATTTTAGTCTATCCTAGCACTGATAATCCGCCCCTACATTGGAGAATTTCTGGCTCCGTCCCTAGTTGTATACTACTATTTAAAAATGTATTAAGTAGGTTTGTATTGTACAAATGATCTTGTAACTCATTGGGATTGCAAAAAACTCATGTTGAGGGTTGTACATTCAATTTCCAGTAGAGCAAATAAAATAACTTATAAAAAAAGTATGTTGTATTGTATGATTATATTAAAATTAATTTTATTTAATATTTTCTAATCTTTGTTGTTTGGTGAGTATAAATATTATTTTTTAATACCCACTATATGATATATTGCTCTTTAAAAAAATATCATACATGAGAAAATAAGTTACTATATGTGTAGAATTTTATTATAAGTGTAAAGTTTTTATTCATTCAATTAATTAAATTAAGATTTCAAAAATATTTATAATTGATACTTTATTATTTTAAATAAAATTGTAAGAATAATTTTTCATATATATATTGCAATAAAAGTCCTTTCTAAATTTTTTTATTTAATGAATTAAATATTTATTTGCAACGTTTACATATAAAAAAATATTATTTAGAAACAAATAAGACAAGAATAAATATTTTAAACAATATTATTCAAATTGTCTCAATGCTTTTGAATCTCTTGTTCTCTATTTTTTGTTGTATTTGGATGTAAAATTTTACCACAAAAATAGTGATATTAAACAATCAATGGGCTCTTTTTTCGACTGATAAATTAATATTAATTTTGTGTAAAAATAGTTACTAATAAAATATTAATTGTGGTCATAAATTGTTACCACAAACATTTATAGTGTTACATTGGTGTGGTCGTAACTTTTTTTTTGATAAATTTGGCATGTTCGTACTTAAAATTTGGAACGTACTTTAATTAACATTAAACTCTTAGGCAAGTATCTATTAAAAAATAGAAAACTTTATGTCATGTATGTTTAGTACTGATACAATAAAAGAGTGATGTAGATCCTCAGTTAAAAGTATATTCAATTTGTTTTTCAACATCCATCCTTTTTAATATTGTCATAAAAAAAATAAGTTGTATTTGTAGTGGAACCTTTATTATATGTGTAAAAGTTTTATTCATTCAATTAATAAAATTAGGATTTCAAATATATTAATCATAGAGACTTTATTATTTTAAGTAAATTTGTATTCATAATTTTTTCACACACACACATATATATATTAAAATAATTTTTTTTCTAATATTTTTATTTAATGAATTGAATTATTTTTTGCAATGCATATATATAAAAAATTACAATTTAGAAACAAATAAGACAAATAAATATTTTAAACAATATTATAAAAAATAGCACAATACTTTTGAATCTCTTGTTCTTTCTTTTTATTGTATTTGAATGCAAAGTTTCAAAAAAAATGGTGATATATAAACAATCAATGTTTTTTTTTTCCAATTAATAAAACTGATTTTGTGTAAAAAAGAAAGTTACTAATAAAATACCAATTGTTATCGAAAATTGTTGCCACAAACGTTTAGCCTAAAACTGTATTCAACAACTCGATTAAATGAAGAAATCTGCAAGAGAATTTTTCTGATCAGGCTGACCACACTTTACTGATTCCCACCATTCTCTAGGTTCTGCTGTGACTGCTTCAAGTGAAGGTAGGGGAAGACAGATTGGTAGGTTCTCCAGCTTCTCGCAGTTCACTATCCAAATCAATTTAAGACAGTTGCACTTGATTTGTTCACCACAAATGCTTTTCAGTTTTGGTAATCCATCCAAATACAAAAATCTTAAATTTGGGAGACTTAATGGAACACTCTGCGAGTTTTCTTCGGCTGAAATTATCTCCTCCAATTCTTTACAATATGATACTTCAATACTTTCCAAGTTTTGGAGGTTGAAGAGCAAATGGTGAGGGAGCAGCTTCTTCACTGTACAAGAATGAATCTTTAATGTTCTAAGACACAAAGATGAGGTAGAATTAAGCGGACGTGTTACCTTCATTTTTGAATTAGAGAGAAGGAGACTCAGATTCTCAATTCCAATAACAAAAAGAGTCTCAAGACTTAGAAAGAATGAAGATGAAGTCCACAAGTATTCTATCCCAACGCAACGGCAATTACCAATGTCCAACGGCTTCAATCCGATTGGATTTTGAAGGCCTATACCACTCCCATGCTCCAGTGACGCATCACACAATGACAATGTATCCATACTTCTCTCGTGATAGTGCACCCTGATAATAACAATTCATGGTCAAGACTTTCTTCTGAGGATGTCCCCCCAGCAAGAGGCTCATACGACCCTGCCTTAAGCCGGTATTTGACTTGTTTTGTTGGCATCTTTGAAAGAAAATATAGATATGTAATCAGATCTCCAATAGAGGGAAACCGCCAATATAAAGTTTCTAACCTCCGCAAGCCTCCAAGTTCCTCTGCATTTGCTGACGGTTGATGAAATGCTAAGAACTGTAGATGGAAAAGCTTTGGTAGTATTCCCCGTGGAAACTCCATTATACCAGACCCTAAGAGATTGAGATACTTAAGATTTGACAACATTTCCAAACCTTCTGGCACTTGCTGAATTTCAGAACAAAACGATAGATCCAACCACTCCAAGGACTTGAGATTCACTAATATCGGTATATAGCTTACTGAGGATCCACGGATAAATAATGCAGTGAGATTTTTTAGGCTGGCAAGAGATTCTGGCAATTTATGAATGCTTGTTCCAGAAAGATCAACAACCTTGAGCCCTTGCAACTGATCAAAAAAGGAGTTTGCAATAGATACTAGTATTCGATTACTGGATAACAGTAGTGTTGAAAGATTGGGACATGATGGCGAAAATTTGGGAGGAATTTTAATAATCTCATTTGCCACCAAGGAAACTCTTACTATGTCTTTCCCCCAATGCTTTTCATCTGGTAATTCTTCCAATTGTTTTCCAGGCTCAACAATTAAAGGCTGACAATTTTTTAATATTTGGATAGCCATATCCCTAATCAGATCATTCATCTTCACGTAACCATCATTTCCTTGTAACAAGGAAACATATTCAAGCTTGTTGAGCGTGGTGTGAGCCTTAGCGAGTTTTTCTTGCCTAGTATCTCTTTCTTGATCCACTATTCCCTCAACAATTAAATATTCTATTAATTCCACCCTTGGAATCTTATGATCTTCTGGAAATAATGCACAATACAGAAGACATTGTTGTAGAGCTGAATCATTTAAGCGATTATAACTATATCTCAATATCCGGAATACTGCCTGTTCCATGTCCTCGTGTCTTACTATTGATCTTTGCAATTCTGTTAATGCATTTGTCCACTCAAGAACGTCATCTATTCCTCTCATACTTCCAGCCATGGTTACAATTCCAAGTGGCAAACCATAACATTCTCTTGCAATAGATTTTGCAATCATC
>CAODLS011294170.1:0-12907 GCA_948243855.1 Flueggea neowawraea | reverse complement strand
TGCCAAACGAGAGAACATTTGCAATCCAATCCAATTCGTTTTAGTGTGTGACCCAATAGGCCCACTCGAGATTGGCAATGGGCCTCGTCTCAAAAGCACTTGGGCACAAAGTCTATAAGCGGTATCTAGTAATACATTATGGCAACCCAAAATCGAGTGGCATCGGTGATCCGAGTTAACCTTTCACAGTTTGATATTTAGTCCTTTTGTTTCACAATATCTATATTAAGCATAAGGCATGGTCACATGTCAACCTTATATTACTTAATTTGTTTCTTGATTCCAAGTAGATTGATATACAAATGACATTGATAAACCCTTTTATCAATTCATTTGAGTATGCATACATTCCATCAATCCTAATTATCAAGTGGCCTAAAGATATCACTCTTCGTAAGAGGAACAAATCCATCACTCGTCTACAAGATTCATGGCATATCCAATCATAGCCTTTATTGTTACCCTGTTACGGATAACGTTTGATTAAGTCAAAACTTGTGATTCCTCATGTAGGAGTCAATGGCGAGTTTCAGTCAGAAGACTCAAACATCACCACTATATGAAAGCTACTTGTGACATTGATCCATGAAGTGCTTTCATAGCTGGCCAGTCCAATACATGTCCCCTAACATGATTTTAATGTATTTTGAAATGTTTTTGAAGTGTTTCACATATTCAAAGTCAGATTTTCAAATATTTCATAGCTTCATCAAATATGTCAATGATGACATATTTTTCATGCATTTTTAATGTATGTTAATCCACATTTCATGCATTCACATCCACCCTACACAATACATGAAAAATAATATGAATTCATGAAACATTAGGTATACTTAGGGAAAAAATGCTATCTATTTATGCTTAAATAACTATGTAAATTTAGCATACATCACTCTCGATCGTGGATCGTACACAAACTTTGTATAAAAGGGTCGTTCTATCTTTCCTACTTAACGAGGAAGTTTAGTGCTACCAATCATTTATTGTTTAGCATTAGACCAGACAACTTCAATTCTCCCACCGGGGCCAATTTCGTGTTTTTAAGCTCTCGATCGCTGATCGTACCCAAATTTCGCAAAAATAGGTAGTTCTATCTTTCCTACCTAACGAAGAAGTTTAGCGCTACAAAATAAGCATTATTTAGCATTAGACTTGGCAAATTCAATTATCCCACCATGCCCAACTTCGTGCTTTTGAGCTCTCAATCAATTTTTGCAAAATAATATCGTTCCAGCTTTCCTACCTAACGTAGAAGTTTAGCGCTCCAGATCAAGTATTATTTGGTGTTAGAGTTGGAAACTTCAATTCTCCCACCTTGGCCAATTTCGTGCTTTTCAGCTCTAGATTGCGGATCGCACATAAATTTTGTAAAAAAGGATCGTTCTAGCTTTTCTACGTAATGAGGGATCGTAGCGCTATAAAACAATTATTATTTAGCATTAGACTTGGCAAATTCAATTCTCCCACCTTGGCAAATTTGTGCTTTTAAGCTCTCGCTCGTTGATCGTACGAAAATTTTGCAAAAAAGGATCGCTCTTGCTTTCCTACCTAACAAGAAAATTTAGGGCTACAAATCAAGTACTGTTTAGCATCAGACTTGGCAACTTCAATTCTTCCACCTTGGCCAATTTCTTTCTTTTAATCTCTCAATCGCGAATCATACACAAATTTTGCAAAAAAATGATAGTTTTAGCTTTTCTACCTACCCATGAAATTTAGCGCTACAAATCAAGTATTATTTAGCATTAGACTTGGCAACTTCAATTCCCCACGTCGGCCAATTTCGTTCTTTTAAACTCTCGATTGCGGATCATACATAAATTTTGCAAAAACATATCGTTCTAGCTTTCATACCCAACGAGGAAGTTTTCTAATCAAGTTTAATTTAGCATTAGACTTGGAAACTTCAATTCCCAACGTTGGAATATTTCATTGTTTTAAACTTTCGATCGTAGATCATACACAAATTTCGCAGAAAAGGATCATTCTAGATTTCCTACCTAACGAGGAAGCTTTGCACTACAAATCAAGTTTTATTTAACATTAGAAATGGCAACTTCGATTCTCCCACCTTGCCAATTTTGTACTTTTAACTCTCGATCGTGGATCGTACACAAATTTTGCAAAAAAAGGATCGTTCTAGCTTCCCTTCCTAATGAGGAAGTTTAGCACTACAAATCAAGTACTATTTAGCATAAGACTTGGCAACTTCAGTTCTCCCACCTTGGCCAATTTTGTATTTTTAAGCTATCAATCGTGGATCGTACAAAAAGTTTGCAAAAAAGGATAGTCCTAGCTTTCCTACCTAACAAGGAAGTATCGCGCTACAATTCAAGTATTATTTATCATTAGACTTGGCAACTTCAATTCTTCGACCTTGGCCAATTTCATTCTTTCAAACTTTCATTCGCGGATCATATACAAGTTTCACAAAAAAAATGATTGTTTTAGCTTTCCTACCTAACGAGGAGGTTTAGCGCTACAAATCTAATATTATTTAGCACTAGACTCTACAACTTCAACTCCACCTTGGTCAATTTAATACTTTTAGGCTCTCGATCGTCAATCGTACACAACTTGCTCAAAAAAGGATCATTCTAGCTTTCCTACCTAACGAGGAAGTTTAGCACTACAAATCATGTATTATTTGGCATTAGACTAGAAAACATCAATTCTACCATTGTAGACAATTTCGTTCTATTACGCTGTCAATCATGGATCGTACACAACTTGTGCAAAAAAGGATCGTTATACCGTTCCTACTTTTACGAGGAATATTCGCGCTACAAATCAATTTTATTTTGCATTAGACCTGGAACTTCAATTCTCCCCCTTGCCAATTTCGTTCTTTTAATCTGTTGATCGTGGATTGTACCCAAATTTCGGAAAGAACGAACATTCTACTTTCCAAACTAAAGAGGAATTTCCGCCCTACAAATCAAGTATTATTTACCATTAGACTTGGCAACTTAAATTCTCCCATCTTGGCCAATTTTGTACTTTTAAACTCTCAATCGTGGATCGCACACAAATTTTGCAAAAAAGGGTCATTCTGGCTTTTCTACCTAATGATATAGTTTAGCTCTACAAATCATTTTTTATTTAGCATTACACTAGACAAATTCAATTCTCCCATTGAGGCCAATTTCGTTCAATTACACTTCCAATCATAGATCGTACACAAGTTGCGAAAAGAATGATGGTTCTAGCTTTCCTAAGTAAGGAGGAATTTTCGTGCTACAAATCAATTTTTATTTAGCATTAGACTTGGCAACTTAAATTCCCCATGTTGGCCAATTTTTCTCTTTTAAACTCTCGATCGTGAATCATACACAAATTTTGTAAAAAATTGATCGTTCTAGTTTTTCTACCTAACGAGGAATTTTTGCACTTCAAATCAGTTTTAATTTAGCATTAGACTTGGCAACTTCAATTCCCCATATTGGACAATTTGTTTCTTTTAAACTCTCAATCGCAGATCATACACAAATTTCGCAAAAAAGGATCGTTCTAGCTTTCCTACATAACGAGGAAGTTTAGCACTACAAATCAATTTTTATTTAGCATTAGACTTGGCAACTTTAATGCTCCCACCTTGGCCAATTTTGTACTTTTAAGCTCTCGATCATGGATCGTACACAAATTTTGCAAAAACAAATCGTTCTAGCTTTCCTTCCTAACGAGGAAGTTTAGCACTACAAATCAAGTACTATTTAGCATAAAACTTGGCAAATTCAATTCTCCAACCTTGGCCAAGTTCAAATCAATTACTATTTAGCATAAAACTTGGCAACGAGGAAGTATTCTTAAGCTATCAATTGCAGATCGTGCAAAAATTTTGTAAAAAAAGGATAGTTCTAGCTTTCCTACCTAACGAGTAAGTTTAGCGCTACAAATCAATTATTATTTATCATTTGTTCTGGCAACTTCAATTCTCCCACGTTAGCCAATTTTGTACTTTTAAGCTCTCGATCGTGGATCGTAAACAAATTTGGCAAAAAAGAGGATCGTTCTAGCTTCCCTATCTAATGAGGAAGCTTAGTGCTACAGATCATGTATTATGTAGCATTAGATTAGACAACTTCAATTCTCCTATCTTGACCATTTTCGTTCTATTACACTTTCAATCGTGGATCGTACACATCTTGCGCAAAAAAGGATTACTCTTGCTTCCCTGCCTATCTTCGAATTTTAGCGCTAAAAATCAAGTATTATTTATCATTAGACTTGGCAACTTCAATTCTCTCACCTTAGCAAATTTCATACTTTTAACCTATCGATCGCATAGCGTACACAAAATTTTCAAAAAAAGGATCGTTCTAGCTTTCCTTCCTAACGAGGACATTTAGGACTACAAATCAAACACTATTTAGCATTAGACCTAGCAACTTGAATTCTCCCACCTTCGCCAATTTCCTTCCATTATGCTCTTGATCGTGGATCGTACACAACTTGCAAACAAAGGATTGTTCTAGCTATCCTACCTAAGGAGAAAGTTTAGCGCTACAAATCATGTATCATTAAGAATTAGACTTGGCAACTTCAATTCTCTCACATTGGCCACTTTTGTTTTATTACGGTTTCAATCATGGATTGTACACAACTAGCGTAAAAAAGGATCGTTCTTGCTTTCCAACCTAACAGGGAAGCTTCAATTCCCCCACCTTGGCAAATTTAGTGCTTTTAAGCTCTTGATCACTGATCATACTCCAATTTCACAAAAAATAGATAGTTTTGGCTTTCTATCTAACGAGTAAGTTTATCACTACAAATCAAGTATTATTTAGCATTAGACTTGGAAAATTCACTACTTCCACCTTGGCAAATTTAGTACTTTTAGCTATCGATCGCAAATCGTACACAAATTTTGCAAAAAATGATTGTTCTAGATTTCCTACCTAAAGAGGAAGTTTAGTGCTACAAATCAATTATCAGTTAGCATTAGTCTTGGCAACTTCAATTCTCCCACCTTGGCAAATTTCGTGCTTTTAAGCTCTCGATCGCGGATCGTACACAACTTGCTCAAAAAAGAATCTTTCTAGCTTTTATACCAAACAAGGAAGTTTAGTGCTGCAAATCAAATATTATTTAGCATTAGACTTGGCAACTTCAATTCTCCCATCTTGGCCAATTTCATACTTCTAAGCTCTCGATCTTCGATCATACACAAATTTTGCAAAAAAAAGGGATCGTTTCAGCTTTCCTACCTAACGAGGAATTTTAGCGCTACAAATCAAGTACAATTTAGCAGTAGACTTGGCCACATAAATTCTCCCACCTTGGCCAATTTTGAACTTTTAAACTCTCGATCATGGATCATACACAAATGTCACAAAAAACGTTCTAGCTTTCCTACCTAACGAGGAAGTTTAGTGCTACAAATCATGTATTATTTATTATTAGACTAGAAAACTTCAATTCTCTCACCTGGGCCAATTTTGTTCTATTACGCTTTCAATCATGGATCGTACACAACTTGCGCAAAAAAGGACCATTCTAGCTTTCCTACCTAACGAGGAATATTCGCGCCACAAAGCAAGTTTTATTTATCATTAGACTTTGCAACTTCAATTCTTCAACCTTGGCCAAGTTCGTGCTTTTAAGCTCTCGATCGCGGATCGTACACAAATTTGACAAAAAAGGTTCCTTCGAGCTTTCCTACCTAACGAGGAAGTTTAGTTCTACAAATCATGTATTATTTATTATTAGACTAGAAAACTTCAATTCTCTCACCTGGGTCAATTTTGTTCTATTACGCTTTCAATCATGGATCGTACACAACTTGTGCAAAAAATGACCATTCTAGCTTTCCTACCTAACGAGGAATATTCGCGCCACAAAGCAAGTTTTATTTACCATTAGATTTTGCAACTTCAATTCTTCAACCTTGGCCAAGTTCGTGCTTTTAAGCTCTCGATCGCAGATCGTACAAAAATTTCACAAAAAAGGGTCGTTCTAGCTTTCCTACCTAAGGAGGAAGTTTAGTGCTACAGATCATGTATTATTTATTATTAGTCTAAACAAATTCAATTCTCTAACCGCGACCAATTTCGTTATATTACGCTGTCAATCATGAATCATGCAGAACTTGAGAAAAAAAGATCGTTCTAGCTTTCCTACTTTTACGAAGAATATTCACACTACAAAACAAGTTTTATTTTTCATTAGACTTTGCAACTTCAATTCATCAACCTTGGCCAAGTTCGTGGTTTTAAGCTCTCAATAGCAGATTGTACACATATTTCGCAAAAAAAAAGGAGCGTTCTAACTTTCCTACATAACAAGGAAGTTTCGCCCTACAAATCAAGTATTAGTTAGCATTAGACTTGGTGTTAGTTTTGTGTCCTATTACAATCATTGATATACATTGTCATTTGATTTATTACTTAATAAAGAGGCATTTCATTTAATATCTATGAGATATTATATTGCTTATGACAATAAAACTTCCATGAATAGTTTATTCTTCCTTATGTCATCAAGTGTGTGACTTGATAGTAAAACCATAAGGTAAAATGAATATTATTCTAAAAGTCCCTAATCGATTGTTATCATGGGAATGATGACAAGCCAATGTTAGTATGTTCTAAGAGGATAATTATGTTTTACTGATTATGGATATGGGATATCACTTAGAACATAGTTACATGTTAGGGAGCATGTATTGGACTGGCCAGCTATGAAAGCACTTCATGGATCAATGTCACAAGTCGATTTCATACAGTGATGATGTTTAAGCCCTCTGACTAAAACTCACTATTGATTCCTACAGTCTAACAAACGTTATCCGTAACAGGGTAACAATAAAGGCTATGATTGGATACGCCATGAATCTTGTAGACGAGTGATGGTGAGGTTATGAAGAGTGATATCTTTAGGCCACTTAATGATTAGGATTGATGGAATGTATGCATACTCAAATGAATTGATAAAAGGGTTTATCAATGTCATTTGTATATCAATCTACTTGGGATCAAGAAATACATTAAGCAATATAAGGTTGACATGTGACCATGCCTTATGCTTAATATAGATATCGTGAGATAAAAGGACTAAACATCAAACTGTTAAAAGTTAACTCGGATCACTGATGCCACTCGATTTTAGGTTGCCATAATGTATTACTAGATACTACTTATGGACTTTGGGCCTAAGTGTTTTGGGACGATGCCCATTGTCAATCTCAAGTGGGTCTATTAGGTCACACACTAAAATGAATTGGATTGGATTACAAATGTTCTCTCATTTGGTAAATAAATTATTAGTATAATTAATTTGATTAATTATTAATAATTCAGGATTTATAGTTTATATCTTATTTATGATATAAGATATAATTCATTAATGTAATGGTTTTTTAATTTAATTCACTTATTAATATTGTTTTGGATTATTTATGTGTGACATAATTAGGCTCATAGATATTAATAATAGAGTGATTTATTTAATGATAGTGTATCATATAATTGAAAGCTCAATAACATAATAAAACCCTAGGAGAAATTCGGCCACCACTCCTATTTTTTAGGAGTTCTTATTCTTGTGTGAAAGAAGAGGCAAACCCTAGTTTTACTAGAATAAATTCAGCCCTCTCTCTCCTAAACAAGAGGGGTCGAATTCTTGCTTTAACAAGAAAGAAAATTCAGCCTCTCTTCCATGAGAAGGAAGGGTTGCATCCTTGTATGACAACGAAAGGGATTTTGGCACCATTTTGAGAAGGAATTCATCACACACTCTCTCCTAAATTGGTGTGGCCAAACTCTTTTTCAACAAGGAAGGGTTTTTGTCAACCCTATTGCACCTATTTAGGTTTTCTCATATGCCTATAAATAGGAGCATACCCTAGTCTTGTTTATCATGGCAATGGCAAAGCCGAATTTGTAAGTGTCAACAACAAAGAAAGAAAATTATTTGTGAGAATTAGAATAGTGATTCTATGTGCTAGTACACATCATCCATCCAAAGGAGTTCGTTCGTGTGGATACCATTGGTCACATTCGTGCAAAGGCAATGTGGTTGAAATGGTTTCAAGTTTATACTATATGCTACATCAACATTCCATTCATCCACTCAATCTAGCTTTGGTTTTTCAAGGTAAAACCCCAACCCTAATCGTTTATGTTGATGTGCATGGATCCTTGGTGGAATTCTAGAATAAATTTGTTTTGTTATTTTCGTTGCATTATCCTTTATAGGAATTTCATATTTAGTTACAAATTCCAACAGTGGTATCAGAGCCACTTGCACAATCAATATAACCGATTCTTTTATATGTGATCTAATTGTAATTGTTTGAACAATTCGGCCTTACTTATTATTTGATGATAATATTGCTGAATTAATTATGCATGTTAGGATTTAATTTAGCAAGATAAAATTGGGAATTTTATTTAAAGGTCGAATATTGTTGAATTGCATAGAATGCTAAGATTCACATAGAAAGCTGTCTAGTGTTGTGTATATGCAGCCTTGTAATGAGATTACAAACAATGGATTCAATTATAATTTGATTATAAGATCCAAGTATTAATGATATTAATACAAGTTAGGGTTTTTAAATTAGCAACTCGTTTCATAAGCAATGCGAATTTAAAACCCCCTTGCAACTGGCTTGCGAAACCGGTTTACACATCAACGCTTAATCAATGTAATTATTTGACTAATTGCATGATGAATATAATGTGATTTTGTTTGAATGTCGATTCAATATGCATGGTGCATGACATATCCCAATAGAACCTATGTGATTGGTTTTCTTTATTATGGGTTGTAATGTTGGCTAAAGGTGCCTATTTCAAATATGGTCGCGTGTCATTTTTGGGCGAGTGTGCCTATTCTTCTTTTAGTATAGATTTTATTTATACATTGTATGTAAAGAAGATGGAGGTCGTTCATGTCAATGCAGATTGAAGACTACCCTAAGTTTACCCTGATTTCATATTGGCTTGTGAGGTCAACTTAGATTTTGTTGGAATTCGTAACTAAATATGACATTCATACAAGGATAAATGCAGCGGAAATAAAACAAAATTATCCTAGATTCCACCAAGGATCCAAGCACATCAATCATAAATGATTTTGGTTTGGTTTTTTACCTCGAAAACCATAGCTCGATTGTATAAATGAATGATTGGTTGGTATAGCTTTTAGTATTAACTTGAAACATTTTTAACCACGTTGACTTTGCACGAACATGACCAATGGTATCCACACAACGAACTTGCAAGGATTGGTGTAGTGTACTATCACCTTTTAGAATCTATATTCTAATGATCACAAATAATTTTCTCTCTTTGTTTGTGACACTCACAAATTCGGCCAAGCCATGAAAAGATGACAAGGGAGTGCTTCTATTATAGGCATATGTGAAAGCCTAAATAGGGCATTATAGTTAGACAAAACCTACTCCTTGTCCATCTAGGATTCGGTAAACCCTAATCAAGGAAGAGTGTGCCGAATTTCTTCCTTGATTAGGTGTTGAATTCCTCTTCCTTGGCCACCAAGGATTCGACCTCCACTCCTAAAAAATAGGAGCACAAATTCGGTCTCCACACCCAACCCTACTAGGTTTTATATCTCTTGTCCAATAAGCATAAGGATTCCCAATCCTATTTAGTGTGTATGCCAAATTTTACAAGGCCTTATTATGTTATTGGGCTTTTAATTATATGACACATTATCATCAAATAAATCACTCTATTATTAATATCTATGGGCCGAATTTATGTCACACATAAATGAACCCAAAATAATATTAATAAGTGACTTAAAACAAAACCCTGATTTATTAATAATTAATCAAATTAATTATCTCAATAATTCATTTGCCAAACGAGAGAACATTCGCAATCCAATCCAATTCGTTTTTGTGTGAAACCCAATAGGCCCACTCGAGATTGACAATAGGCCTCATCCCAAAACACATAGGCCAAAAGTCCATAAGCGGTATCTAGTAATACATTATGGCAACCCAAAATTGAGTGGTATCGGTAATTCGAGTTAACCTTTCACAGTTTGATATCTAGTCCTTTTGTCTCACGATATCTATATCAAGCATAAGGCATTGTCACATGTCAACCTTATATTGTTTAATGTGTTTATCGATCCCAAGTATATTGATATACAAATGACATTAATAAACATTTTTATTAATTCATTTGAGTATGCACACATTCCATCAATCCTACTCATCAAGTGGCCTAAAGATATCACTCTTCATAAGAAGAACAAATCCATCACTCCTCTAAAAGATTCATGGCATATCCAATCATAGCCTTTATTTTTGACATGTTATGGATAACATTTGACTAAGTAAAAACATGTGATTCCTCATGTAGGAATCGATAGTGAGTTTCAGTCGGAGGACTCAAAACATCACAACTGCATGAAAGCTACTTGTGACATTGATCCATGAAGTGCTTTCACAGCGGGCCAATTCAATACATGTTCACTAACATGTATCTATGTTCTAAGTGATATCCTATATCCATAATTAGTAAAACATGATTATCCTTTTAGCAACATACTAACCTTCGCTTGTCATCATTCCCATGATAACAATCGATTAGGGACGTTTAGAATATTTTCCTTTTTACCTTATGGTTTTACTATCAAGTCACACACTTGATGACATAAAGAAGAATAACTATTCATGGATGATTTATTGTCATAAACAATATAATATTTCATAGATACGAAATAAAATGGCTCTTTATTAAATAATAAATATAATGACAATGTGTATCAATGATTGGACTAAGGCACAAAACTAACAATCTCCCACTTGCACTAGTCCCAATAAGGAACGAACCTAACACCTAATGACCTGATGTGTCTTTCATGTTTTGGTTCGGGGAGAGCCTTTGTCAAAGGATTCGCTACATTGTCATTATTGTCAACTCTGCATATTTTATCATCTCCTCTTTCGACAATCTCTCGAATAAGGTGGAAACGTCTGAGTATGTGTTTGGTTCTTTCATGTGATCTAGGCTCCTTGGCTTGAGTAATAGCCCCATTGTTATCACAATACAAGTCTACTGGATTTGCGATGCTTAGACAACATCCAAACTAGTAAATGAACTTTTTTAGCCAAACACCTTTTTTTGCGGCATCCGATGCGGCTATATACTCAGACTCTATAGTAGAATCGATCACGTGTCTTGCTTGGAGCTTCTCTAGTTGACAACACCTCCATTCAAACAAAACACATAACTAGATTGCGATCTGAAATCATCGTGGTCAGAAAAGCTCGCATCAGTGTAACCACTTAGGACTAGTTCCTCTTATTGTCCTCCATAGACCAAGAAAACATCATTAGTTCTTCTCAAGTACTTAAAGATATTCTTGAATGCGATCCAGTCACTTTCACCTTGATCGAATTGGTATCTACTAGTCAAGCTTAAAGGCAAAGCAACATCAGGGTGTGTAAAAAGCATGGCATACATGATGGATCTAATAGCAGAAGCATATGGAATCTTACTCATGTAATCTCTAGCTTGCCTTGTTGTAGGACAACCAGCCTTACTTAAAGGTTTTCCAAGAACCATGGGAATCATTCCTTTCTTTGAGTTTTTCATGCTAAACATTTTTAGCACCTTATCAATGTACACACTTTGACTTAGTCCAATGAGCCTCTTGGATCTATCTCTATAGATTTATATCCCTAGGATACATGAGGCTTCACCTAAGCTTTTCATTGTGAAACACTTTCCTAACCAAGTCTTGACACTTAGTAAGGTAGGAATGTTGTTTCTAATGATCACGATGTCGTCGACATACAGCACTAAGAACATTAATGCACTCCCACTAACCTTCTTGTACACACAAAGCTCATGTTCATTCTTGATGAATCCAAACTCTTTGATTGTTTCATCAAAACGAAGAGTAAACTTCGGGATGCTTGCTTCAATCCATAAATGGATCTTTGAAGCTTGCATACCTTGCTAGGATTCTTAGGATTGACAAAACCCTCTGGTGGATCCACCAAGTTCCAAACTTGATTGTCAATTGCATTTCTGATTTCATGGCTTCATGCCATCTCACAGAATTTGGTAGGTTGTAGGCTCATCGTGATCTATAAGGACAATCCTTCTATCGTCAGTTATGAGAAATCCATATCTCTCAGGCTCATGATGAATCCTACCAGACCTTTTTGGTCCTTGTGTTATAGATTTGGACTCCACAAAATCTTGTGAGTCATCTTGAATATCCATTCTATCTTCAACGTCTATTTGTGGTTCTTTTATTTCTTCTAGAAGTACTTTACTCCCACTAATCCTTTTGGAAATAAACTCTTTATCCAAAAAGGTACCATTTCGAGCAATAAACACTTTGTTCTCGGATCGATTATAAAAGTAGTATCCTCTTGTTTCCTTTGGATACCCCACAAATATACATTTTTCAGATTTAGATGCTAACTTTTCTGAAACTTGACGTTTCATAAAAGCTTCACATCCCCAAATCCTTAGAAAAGACATTTTGGGCTTTTTCCCTTTCCATATCCCATATGGTGTCTTTTAAACCGCTTTAGATGGAATTCGGTTAAGTATGAAAGCAACAGTTTCTAAGGCATAACCCCAAAACGAGATTGGAAGATCTGTTTGACTCATCATTGATCGAACCATATCCAATAGAGTTTGATTCCTCCTTTCAGATACACCATTTCATTGAGGCGTTCCAGGAGGAGTAAGTTGTGAGACAATCTCACACTCCTTAAGATGATTGTCAAACTCTTGGCTTAAATATTCTCCACCTCAATCGAATTGAAGTGCTTTGATATTCTTGCCAAGTTGGTTTTGTACTTCACTTTTGAATTCCTTGAAATTTTCAAAGGATTTCGATTTTTGTCTCATAAGATAGGCAAATCCATACTAATGAAATCATCAGTGAAGGTGATGAAGTACAA
>CAODLS011294048.1:0-11325 GCA_948243855.1 Flueggea neowawraea | reverse complement strand
ATGATGCAACTGAACAAAAAAAGTCGAAACATTGCATTTAGCTTGGTTGACGAAATGGAGAATTATGAATTTGTGTTTATTGCTCATTTGATGAAGCTACTAAGATAATGTTCCAGGTCGCATTCATTCTAAACGTGTTGGGCATGCTATAACTTACTATCACCACTTTCGAGTTGAGATATTTTGTGAGGTACTAAATTATTTCTTTATTTACACTATTTAACTATGTTTTTGAAAATAGAATTAATATTATTCTATATTTTTAGGTTGTTAACCATATTGGTCAGGAGATAGAGAATCGTTTCACTAAGTCAAGCTCTGAATTACTCTTATGCATAGCATGCCTTGATCCTAAGAATTTATTCTCCAATTTTAGCCTTTTAAGGCTAGTTCAACTTGCAGAACTATATCTACAAGATTTTTTAATGGATGATTGTGAGGAGCTTAAAGAACAATTGAAGACCTGGATTTATGAAATGAGAGAACATGCAAATTTTTCTAAATTACAATATATTGGAGATCTTACTAAGAAGATGGTTGAAGTGGAATTTCACAATACTTTTCACTTGATATATCTTCTTATCGAGTTGGCTTTAATTTTACCTGTTGCGACTGCTACTGTTAAAAGATCATTCTCAGCAATGAATATTATCAAGAAAGATTTGCATAACAAGAAGAGAGATGATTTTCTTACTGATTGTTTGGTGTGTTACGTCGAGAAAGATGTTTTTAGAGACATTGATAATGAAGTAATTATACAACATTTTCAAAACATGGTAACTAGTAGGATGGATTTACCCCCTTTACCGCCTGAAGAGACCCCGTGACTCGCCGATTTTGGTACTGTTAGTAGTCCAACGATCAAAAAATCTTAGTTGTAGCACTCCCAATATGTGTAATGAACTATTTTGTCATTGTTTTTATTAAATTTTAACTTAATATATTTTGAATTTTCTTGAATAAATTTATAAATATATTTGAATTTCAATTAATATATATAAATGGTGCTCCGGGTAAAAACTTTCCTGCGTCCGTCACTTCACGACATGATCATCTAAAAATGGACGGGGCATTGGGTTGGGCATGACAATGCCAATTAAATTTGGTTGATGACTGTTGATAGAGTAAGAAAAAAATTAATTGAAAGATTAATAATAGAAATTGAAAGAAAAATGTAAATGAATTGATCAAAGAATCAATATTAGTTCAAAAAGAAAGAAAAAAAAAAGAGAGAGAGAGAGACGATTCTATGCCTATCACTTGAATTTTATTTCAATTTTCATTAATTTTATTAATATAGTTTAATAAAGAGGTAAAAATAGAAAAAAAGCAAATAAGTGGCTAATTTCTATTTTCATTTTAAAAATTGAAAACACTTCTACAGGGGCAAAATGAAAAACTCAATAATATTTTCCAATCTATCTCAATCTACCCAAACACGATTTATTTTCACAATCTACTAACTCAATATACTTTAAACAAACACATTTTTTTTATTTATTGATATATACCACTCTCGTGGCTTATAAATAGGTTCAAAAAACGCACAAGTCATATATGTGCCTCTTGCGAAGATTTCTCTTAACGCTCTCTCTCTCTCTCTCTCTCTCTCTCTCCATAACAAACACAACATCGTGATCAAATCTAGACCAGCATTTATGAACAACTACCAATCCCCCACGTTACTCTCAAGAATATCCCTAATAGACCTTTCAAAACCAGACTCGAAACACCTTCTCGTTAAAGCCTGTGAGGAATATGGATTCTTCAAAGTAATCAACCATGGAGTGCCACTAGAACTCATTTCGACATTAGAATCCGAAGCCGTCAAGTTCTTCTCATCACCACTTTCTCAGAAACAGAAGGCAGGGCCTCCTAACCCTTTTGGCTATGGCAACAAAAGGATTGGACTAAACGGCGATGTGGGTTGGGTTGAATATCTTCTCTTGACAACCAATCAAGAATCCATTCCACCGAGTTTCCTCTCTACTTCCGGTGAAGACCCACACAAGTTCCGGTATTTAATGTCAAAATGAACTTCATTTGCTATCCATTTCTTTTGCTATTCTTTTTATATAGTCTCTACCGAGAATCGAACGTCCAACCTCATAACATTGGAGGCAACTCGAATTGAATTTGCCATTCCTTTCTTCTGCTAACCAATATAACTCATCCTCTTTTTTGGCAGGCGTGCTTTGAGTGATTATGTGTCGGCAGTGAGAAAAATGGGATGTGAGATTTTGGAAATGATGGCAGATGGTCTGAGGATTCAGCCAAGAAACGTGTTTAGTAAGCTGTTGATGGATGAACAGAGTGACTCTGTTTTCCGGCTAAATCACTACCCACCATGCCCATATGTTCAGGCATTTAATGGCAATGATATGATTGGATTTGGTGAACACACAGACCCTCAAATCATATCTATTTTAAGATCCAATAACACATCTGGTCTCCAAATCTCTCTTAGAGATGGCAGCTGGAGTTCTGTGCCACCAGACGAGAACTCTTTCTTCGTCAATGTTGGTGATTCCTTGCAGGTACTTATCATTTATGAGAAAATAAAATATAACAAAATCTTTTCGCATGTTCTGGATATCTTTCCAACGATAAAACTTTTCTGGTATGCTCTCCGAACGGTTAAATGAATATGTCTGTGCGGCATTTTTAAAAATATTTGTGTAGATATAAAAATCCCAATTTCTTATCATATTTTAAAATGTGAATTGGCTAATTAAAATTTTAATAGTAATATTTTTTATGAGTACAAATTACATGACATTACCATTTTTGGACGTTTGCAGGTTATGACTAATGGGAGGTTTAGGAGTGTAAGGCACAGGGTTTTGGCGAACAGAATGAAATCAAGAATTTCAATGATTTATTTTGGTGGGCCACCACTGAGTGAAAGAATAGCTCCATTATCCTCACTAATGAAGGGAGAGGAAAGTTTATACAAAGAATTTACATGGTTTGAGTACAAAAAGTCTGCTCACAACTCAAGATTGGCTGATAATAGGCTTGTCCTCTTTGAGAGAGTTGCAGCATCATAATGTTTGAATACCCAAGAATATCACTTCCTCTTTCTTTTTCTTTTTTTTTTTCCAAGAATGTTAAAATTCACAGCGTATACGCCTTTACGGCAATTAAAAGTACTTTCAACTAGTTACAACACCATTTGATTGTTAGTAGTTTCAAAAACATTGGACATTCGCGGCGAAAAAAAGCTTGTCAAATTTCCTATGGCCAACTCGAAAACTGCCTATGTTCTTGCCGCTACATTTTTCAGCATATGCATTTCTAGCAGTAGAACTGAAACCGTCGTTATTGAGCATTCTTGCAACGGTTTGCAACGGCTTCGGAGTGTTGAAACGAAATACCCAATTTTTTTTTTAAGAAAAGGCAATACCTTCTTAAATTTTATTAATCAACCCTCACTTGTAGTAAAAAAAACTGTGATTACAAGTAATCGGATAAACCCTGAATAAACATACAACCAAACCTATTCTGGAACATAAAAAAAACCTAGTACCCTACACAATAGAACATAACAAGTTCGAACAAACATAACAAGCACGAAAGACCGAAAGAAAATACCCAGTATTATAATAATTACTCCAACGGAATGGTAAAACTGCTAATATGATGCGGTTTAACCAAACCGCCACAAAGAAAAACCGTTGTTATTGAGCATTCTTTTAAATTTTATTATTAAGTTTACTTCACATTCCATAATAAACTAATAAAAATCTTGGGGGCGGCCACTATAAAAATAAGATTAAAAAAAGAAGAAAAAATATCATGCGTAAACCATGGCTTAAAACCGCGTGGGAAAGAAAGAGATAGACTTCATATCAACCTCATACCTTTCTCAGACTTCTCTTGGCTAAGATTAAGACGCATTTCACACTTCATATAGAATCTTCCTGAATACAACCTTGGAGCATCCCAACAACACATCATCTTCAGGTTTTGTTTTCAAGCTAATCTATATATATATTGGTTTCTTTATTACACACCTATATTGAATTATTGTTGCGTCACCCATCATTTCTGGGCATTATCATTATTATCTCTGGCTTTATTAGGGGTTCTTCAAGACAATTATTCCAATCAATTAGCTAATTTTTTTGCTTAAATTTATCATTTCGTTATAATTATTTTATTTTTCTTCATTGATACAGATATCTTTGTTATTGCAATTACGAGTATAACTAGTGTTCCTTTATTTTTCTTAGAAGAAGGCAAAGAGAACAATGCTACTCTTTGAGCGTGCCAATGAGTTTTTGAAATTCTTCTAAACCAAAGATTTGAGAATGAAAATGATAGGGATTGCACTCGAAAATTCTAACCTCAATTACAAGACAATTTGTGATTATTAAAGAGCACAATCATCAGCTATGAGTCTCTCGTATCCTTAAGAAACAGTAACATGATCAACAATGCCAAACAAATGAAATAAAATTGATTTGGGTACTGAGGACACTTGAATAAAATGAAAGCTAATGATGAAAAATAAAGACTGAGGACAATAACATAATTCACAGATTCATGTTGTAATATAGAGATTGGTTTGATTGGTTTGTTGATCGTCCCTTTTCTTCGTGACTACTGTTTCTATTTATACTGATCTTTAGCCCGCTCCTCAGTGATCTTCAACCCTTGATTCATGGTTCCCTGGCAAGTTGACTTTCCTTGATTATCTTCTTTCCAAATGACCAACCCAGGCCGACTTGCCTTTCTAGAAGTGGTTTTGTTTTATTCCTTGATATATTCTCCTTCTTCATTACATGCCTTTCTCAGAAATCTGGTTTCCTTCTACCGCCCTGATTTATAGTGATTGATAATCCTTGCCTCCTACGCTCTTCTTGCGCCGCACCAAGGTTTCCTGCTCCCCTGCAACGATCGCTTCCTCTAGTCCCATTCCTCTGTGCTAATACTTGGATTTTGCTTTTGAGCTAGAGCTTTTAATTTGGCTCAGCCCAAATTATATCGTAAACAATTGCGCCCCCCCCCCCCCTCCCCCCCGAATGTGTGATTGTTATAATGACCTCGCAAGTAGATGCCCTGTTACTTTCCTCTCAAATGGCTTTAGTTGCGTTTAAGAGAAAAGACTACTTGTTTTGGCTACATATGTAGCCTTTGGTATACCAATGACTGATGAAACCCAGCTACCAGGGTTGTCGGTAGCCATGTTGCCCCGATCAGGCACATGATTTGTTATGGTGGAGGCGAGTCCCCATCGCTATGGCTGATCCATAGATTCGTGATAGATGACAAAGTCCATATCACACCTGTTTAGTCCCTTATCGCCTGTATATGTTTTGCCATGAAAATAAATGATTTTAATACACCTTGGTGCATGTTGTTTGACGTGATTGCAAATGGTTTCGAAATGGATTTTTGAAAGGTTATTATTTTATATCGTGTATATTTATGTATACTATTGAATACTTCTTGTGGTATTTGTGAACTATTTTTAAAACAGGCTCTGTGAGGCACGTATGAAGCGCTCTGGAGTGTTATTCCTCACTGGGATTCACCCCCGTTTTATTTTCTGTTGTGGATGATTCTATCTTCCAGGTGCACAGATTTTGGCTTCGGCATTCATTATGCATCTTAGACAGCCGTGAGGAGGCGTTTTGGTTAGTGATACCTATTGTTCGGGCTTCTTTATTTTGTAGAGCTCAGTGCCAGATTACTATGGGGTGTTGGGGTTGTATGTATACTCTGATATATTTATTGTATTTGATTTCATCGGAGTATATGGTTTGTATACATTTGGTTTATATTTATATATTGAGTTATATATAAATTGTTTTAATTATAAAAATGTTTTCCAATAAATGTTTTGGAAATTAAATGATGGGTAGAATTTCTGAATCTCTGGAAGGCTTGTGCGGGATGGGTTGAGCTTCCTTAGACGGTCCGCCTCGTACGCCGATCATGGTCCCATAAATGGGTCGTGACAGTGAAGCTTTCACTCGAGCAACGTAAAAGTCACTCGAACAAGCAGAAAACCCAGAAACATCACTGTAGGAGTACTTACTCGAGTAAGAAATAAAGCTACTCGAGTAACCAAAGAATCAGGTGCAAATCAGGTCAAAAATCATGCTCACTCAAGTAGAAAATATTCTTACTTGAGTAAGTCATATATGGCAAGAAAGCAAGTGTCGATCAGGCTCCAAATGCTCTCCAACGGCTATAATATCAACCCCAACGGTTATGTGACTTGAAAAGGCTTTAAATACACCTCAAAACATGACAAAGGAACAGAGAAAACACCTCTATACACAATCTATCTTGATTTTCCAAGATTAAAGTCTCTCATTGTGATACAAGTGTTCTAGTTCTTCATTGCTATTCTTTTAACTTGTATCAACTGTTTTAGATCAGTTTGGTGAGCGAATTTTTGTAACAAACAGAGGGTTTGTAAGTTGGGATCAAGGGTAGATCCTAGGTTGGTTTATTCTTGAACCGGAATCAAGTATTGTAAGAGTTCTCACTTAGCTAGGAAGTGAAGGTGGCTTTGGAGGTGTTGAGCTTGGAATCAACATCTTTGTAGTTGGCCTTGGTGGATTGAGCCAGAATCAATCATTAACGTGAGTTAGTGAATTTGGGAAATCCTAAGTGAAGAACTTAGGTAGTGGACGTAGACAAAATTGGTCGAACCACTCTAAATCTTGTGTTCATTATTGTTTTCTCTTCTCAACTCTCTCAACTCCACAAAAGCAAGATAGAATGCTTTCCAACAAAAGTGACAATGATGATGAAGAAATTTCCATGTATGCAAGAATGTTTAAATGATTCATGAGGAAGAATAAACCATGGAAGAAATGCAAGAATCAATTCACAAAACAAGAGACAAAGAAAGAATTCAAGAAGGAATTCAAGAAGGACTGTAAGAAGGACAACTCAATCATTTGTTACAATTGTTACAAACCATGTCATGTCAAGCAAGATTGTCTTCTTCCCAAGAAATATTCCAAATATTCAAAGAAGAAGAAGGGAAAGGCTATGAAGGCAACTTGAAGTGATAGTGATGACACAAGCTCGGATGAGGATGAAGAAATAGAGGAAATGACAATTTTGTGTCTAATGGCCAAAGAGCATGACTCTTCAAGTGATGAAGATGATGAGGTATGTGACCTTTGTACATTTGATGAACTTCAACATGCATTTGATGATTTAAGTACTAAATTTGAAGAGCCTTGAACAAGAATTTTGCAAAAATTGAAGCTAAGATAAAAATCTTAGAAAAGAAAAATGAAGCTTTGATTAATGAAAAATCTGTTCTAAAAAAAAGTGTTGATGATTCTTCTTTTATTGCCTCAAAGTTTGCAAATGGAAAAGAAAACCTTGAGAAAGTTCTGGGTTCTCAAAGACAATCTGTATCCTAACATGGCTTAGGCTATAATCCTTTTACATTTAGAAAATCTTCAAAAACATTTTTTGTGAAACAAGGCACCTCAAATGATGATGCATGTTCTTATTGTGGCAATAATGGACATTTTTCTTATTCTTGTAAATTGAGGCATCCTAGGTATGTTGGGATAAAAAGGATTTGGGTTTCAAAGGGAACAATATTGCCTAACTAAGTGAAAACTAACCAAAAAGGACCTAAAAAGGCTTGGGTACCAATTTCAAAAGTTTGATATGTCTTTGTAGGTATGCATGAGAGCTAGAGCCAAGAACAATATGTGGTATCTTGATAGTGGATGCTCTCACCATATGACTAGAGACAAAGCAATGTTCTCAAACATTTCAGCTAAAGATGGAGGATATGTCACTTGTGGTGACAATGGAAAAGGTAAGATAGTTAGTGAAGGTAAGGTTGGTAAGTCTCCTAATCCAACTATTGATGATGTGCTACTTGTGAATGGTTAAAGCACAACTTGTTGAGCATTAGTCAATTTTGTGATAAGAATTGCAAAGTTGTGTTTGAACATACAAGATGTGTTGTCTATGATGATAATGCTAGTGCTTTATTTGTTGGTTCAAGGTATAAAAATATCTATGTTGTTGATTTGTTTGATTCAGATGCTTTCAATGAATAATGTCTTGTTAGTGTTAATGATGACACATGGTTGTGGAATAGAAGGTTATGACATGCAAACATGTACATTATTTCAAAGCTTTCTAAAAAGAATTTGGTAAAAGGTTTGCCAAACCTTGCATTTCAAAAAGATTTGGTTTGTGATGCATGTGTTAAAGGAAAACATTCAAAATCACATTTTCATAGTAAAAAAGTGATTTCAACCACAAGACCTTTAGAATTGTTACATATGGATTTATTTGGTCCAACTAGTATTAAAAGTCTTGGTGGGAAACAATATTGCTTTGTCATTATTGATGATTTCTCTAGATTCACATGGGTTCTCTTTCTTGCACATAAAAATGAAGCTTTACATGCATTTGCATCATATAGCAAGAATGTTCAAAATGAAAAAGGGTATTCTATTACTTCTATTAGAAGTGATAGAGAAGGTGAGTTTACATGTGAGCCATTTGAATCCTATTGTGAGGAGCATGGTATTTTTCATAATGTTTGTGCTCCAAGGACACCTCAACAAAATGATGTTGTTGAAAGGAAAAATAGGATTTTGCAAGAAATGGGTAGGACTATGATTAATGAGAACAACCTCCCTAAATATTTTTGGGCTGAGGCAGTTAACACCGCATGCTATATAGTGAATAGGGCGTATAGTCGATCCATAGTAAAAAAAACACCTTATGAGTTGTGGAAGGGTAGACTACCAAATATTTCATATTTTCATACTTTTGGTTGCAAATGTTTTGTCCACAACAATGGAAAGGAAGCCCTATGAAAGTTTGATGCTAAATCCGATGACGGTATTTTCCTTGGATATTCATCTATTAGCAAGGCATATAGGGTCTTTAATAAAAGACTTGAGAAAGTTGAAGAATCAATTCATGTCATGTTTTATAAAGCTAACAAATTTCCCTCTAGACTTGTTGATGATGTAGTTGTTGGAAGAAAATTTGAGAATATGAATTTCAATGACAAAGATGATTCAACAAAGCAAGGCAAAGATGATCAAAAGGATGAACAATCAAAATAATTGCCAAAAGAGTGGAGATATGCTAGAGATCACCCTAAAGAGCTCATTATTGGTGATACTACAAAAGGAGTAGTCACAAGATCCAACTATCAAGCATATTGCAAACTTTGCTTTCATTTCCCAAATTGTTCCCAAGAACATCAAGAAGCATTGGAAGATTAGTATTGGACATCTTCAATGCAGGAAGAGTTGAACCAATTCAAAAGAAATGGAATATGGGAGTTGGCTCCTAAACCTATGGACAACAATATGATTGGTACAAAATGATTTCATAGGAACAAAGAAGATGAGCAAGGAAATGTGGTGAAAAACAAGTCAAGACTTGTTGCTCAAGGATACAGTCAAGAAGAAGGAACTGATTTTGAAGAATCTTTTACACCGGTGGCATGATTGGAAGCTATAAGAATCTTGTGTGCTTATGCTTGTTACAAGGATTTCAAGTTGTTTCAAATGGACATAAAAAGTGCTTTCTGGAATGGATACATCAAGGAAGAAGTGTATGTGAAAAAACTCCATGGGTTTGAAGATCCACATTATCCAAACCATGTCTACGAATTGAAGAAAACTCTCTATGGATTAAAGCAAGCACCTAGAGCTTGGTATGAAAAGCTAAGTTTATATCTTTTATGCAATGGTTTCTAAAGAGGTAAAGTTGATAACACTTTATTTTTCAAATCAAGAGGTAATGATTTATTCTTGTTGCAAATTTATGTTGATGACATTATTTATATTTTGTGCTACTAACAAATCTTTGTGTGATGAGTTTTCTAAGGTAATGCAAAAGGAGTTTCAAATGAGTATGATAGGGGAGTTTAATTACTTATTTGGACTCCAAATCAAACAAATGAAGGATGGAACCTTCATAAAACAAAGCAAGTATGTCACTGATTTATTGAAAAAGAAAATGCTAAGTCTATCCCAACTCCTATGAGCACTGATAAACACATATTCATACGTATTTATGTGCATCAATTCATATTGTTTTGAATAAAAATTGAGTGTTGGTCATCAGTTTTGGTACTTCTACGCTTTTTATTGTGTTTTTCAGGTTAATTGATGATGTCTTGGCAAAATGAAGGAAAACAAGTAGAAACGGGGCTTGAACGATGATATTTGAGGCCTTGGGAGTGAGACACGACCTTGGAATGGAAAGACACGCCCGCGGGAAGCTTGAGGAAGCAAATCCGTGCAATACTGGACACACACGGACATGAATCTTCAGTCCACGGCCGTGGGAGAGACCGTGTAACCCACTGGAACTTGAAAATCAATGGACACGGACAAGGATTGCATCACACGGTCATGGGAGCCAATTACACGGACACAAAGCCGTGTCCGTGTAGATGAAGGAGGCAAGACACGGACATAAAGGGCATTACACGGACAGATTTCATTGGACACGGACAGAAACCATGTCCGTGTCCTTTGCACAAGTCCGAATTTGTTGGCTAAATGGATCACACAGACGGGAGAAGCTTGGGCACGGTTGTGCCCGTTCCCGTGTCTTATTCCAGAAGCCCTAAATCGCCTATTTAAGTGGGGGTTTCGGCATTGATTGAGGGATAGCCGACTTGGAGACACAAATTCATATCTTTAGAGGCCAGAGAACGTGGGAGCAAAGGAGAACTTCATTGGGCATCAAGAACGAAGCGATTTCGCGAAGAATTGGAGGATTCAATCATGGGTTTTCCTTCTCTCTCTAGATTTCTCTTTGTTTTTGTTGTTTATCTCTCAATTTTTATGAACTAATTATATTGCGTACCTAGATGTGATGAACCCTATGCAGATTATTTGATGTGGGATTATGTTATTTATTCAATGGATTTATGGATTGTGACTCAGTTATGATTTATATTGCGTATTGTTGAATTGATTGTTGCTAGCCTTTCGATTCCAATATTGTTTTGTGTATGTGCAATCGAGAGATTCTGTGTATGATAGAGCGTTCATAATTGAGAGGAGTTGCATGCAAACCTAGAGATAGGTCGACATAAATCCTCCAGATTATGGTCAAACCTAATAGTGAAATTCATAGAGCAGGGTGTTAAAGCAACGTTAGGGGTTTTAATTAGGAAGAGATTCCGGTTAATCAACCTAGTCGTTAGGCGTTAGCTAACCCAGAAGAGAGGTTAATATACCTTAGGAATTTCCACGGTCCAATTGCCTGAATGGTTGTTTGAATAACGAGTCCTTGTTACTTAATTCGGTCTAGGGGGATTCAGCGTCTAGGTACCATCTTCCCATC
>CAODLS011294043.1:0-11223 GCA_948243855.1 Flueggea neowawraea | reverse complement strand
CAAAGATCCTATATCATTGGAGATGCCAACTTCGATACAATCATTCCAACCTTCTCAATTATGTTCATTTGTTTTTACTTGATATTATTTTGATTTAAATAAGGGGAGAAAATAAGTTTTAAAAATTATGCACATAATAATTTTCAATAGGGGGATAAATAATGTTTTCAAATATTTTAAATGATGCACAAGTTGGTTTTAAAAGGGAGAGTTAAAACCAATATAATTATTTTTTATGCATGAAATTTTTTATAGGAGTGAAAATTTCAACATGATCACACATTGTTTATGATCCTAACCTCTTGACAATGATGAAATCCTTGATCAAATTCATTTCCATTGATGTAGTTCTTTAAATTCTTCAAAGTTTTGTCATCATAAAAAATGGGGAGATTGTTGGATCAATGGAGATCAACATTAAGTTTCTTTTATATTTTGATGATAAGTAAAACATTTGACTTGAAGAAAAACAAGCTAGAAAGCTCGGAGTTGCAAAAAAGGTCTTGGAAGTCATTGAATGTGCCCACGCTTAAAGTACATCAAGCCCTGGAAGTCAATTAACGTACGTCGTGCCCACTCTTAACGTACGTCATCTGGGTTAGAAGTTCATAACGTACGTCGTGCCCACGCTTAACGTACGTCATCTGGGTTGGATGATGATCAACCCACGTTAGAATTTTGTAACGTACGTGAAAGTGTTACAAACAACATTAAATGCACTCCAACTTCTATATTCTCTTCACAAACGGTCATATGGCTTAGAAAAGCTATAAATACATCAAGGAAGGTAAGAAAAACATGGATGATCATTTGGATTCAAGTACCAAACATTTTCATGATTCCATCAACCCCATAACAACTAATTTAAGTTAGATAGATGATCATGAGCATCAATCAAATACATGTACTCCTAGCATAGAGCTTTCATTTATGTAAAACACTTTGAGAGTGGAGAAAGGTTTGTTGTGAACCTAGAGAAAACAACATTGTATGGATTTAGAGGTTTGAGCCGTGAATCAACCTTGTAGGCTTTAGGGGGTGAGCTGTACTCAACCTTGTTGGCCTTAAAGGTATGAGTAGCAATCAACCTTGGTGTAAGTCTTTGTTGGATTAAGCTGGAATCAATCATCGATATAGTGAAAATCCTAAGTGAGACTTAGGTAGTGGACATAGGCATGGTTGGTCGAACCACTATAAATCTTGGTGTTGTTTTCTCTCTCACTTCAACTCGCTTCCGCTTTCTAAACTCTACCAAAGCAAAGACCGAAATTCTCCAACATAAATCTTATCCGATCATTCCAGAATCAAATCAGGATTAGGAAAAATAATACAGATAACATAGTCAGAATAAGCGAGATATTACATATTCTCTTCTATTTTATTCTTTATTTATTTATTTTGTGCTGGTGTCTTTGTGTGTGTTGGACCCTTACAAGTGTTATCAAAGCATAAGGCTCGTTCCATGGAGGAGAACAAAGGAAGAATAGAAGCGGAGCTACAGAGAAGATATCGACATGAGATTCCATTGTTTCTAGAGTTTTAAAGACGAAATATTTTGGCAATTACAGCTTCTTCGAGTCCAAGATTTGGTCGAACCTAAGTTTCACATGGTGGAGTTCATGGGCTACTAGGGATTGTTGTCCCAAGATGGCAATCTAGGATGAGAGGGGAAGGGGCTGAATTGGACTTATAGTACTTTTAAAAACCTTTTTAAAACCTTTTCAAAATACAAATAGTAAACAACCAATTCACAAACAAGATAAATAACTCAATGAAAAAACAAGATCGTAATGAATGTGAAGAGTTAAGGGATGAGAGATTCGAGCGTTGATTTGTAATAGTTAGGTCCTTCTTGACTTATGTACAATTCTCAAGCCACGCTCGAGATTTTGAATCCACTAGTCTTATCAATTGCGAGTAAAGGTAAGCCTTTGTACAATTCCCATTGTTTTACGAGATCAAAAGGAACCTTACAATTCTAATTTTTGCGGGTTCAACTAGAAAATCTTACACTCTAGTTTTTCCGAGATCAGCTAGAAAACCTTACACGGTTAGTTTTTTGAGGGTTCAATTAGGAAACCTTATAACTCTTTTGTTTTTTTGGGATTATCTAGGAAACCTATAATAACCTTTTAAGCAAGAATGTTTGCTTGTTACAGAATGTGCCCAAGCAGTAAAAATAAGCTCATACCAATCCAAATGATGTTGAAAGTGATAAGAACATGAGTGAGTGTAGAAGAAATTAGAGAAAAATGATAGCCATGCGTATTCTAGGTTTCTCTCTATGATTATTTCTTCTTTTCTATTCTTCTTCTATAGTAGGATGCTATTTATAGCCAACATATGTCCATTTAACCGTTGTTGAAGGCAAAGAGACGTTGTACAATTATAGCTAGTCATTGTGGAAAGCTTTTCAACTTTCAGATTTTGTGTTAGAGGGCATTTGCGTGCGTAACACATTACTTGTGTGCAAAAATGTTGAGTTGCGTGCTTAACTTGTGAGGTAAGGTGTACAACCCTTGATTTTTGCACATCCAAGGACTTCCTTCATATTTTTCTTGCGTGCGTAATTCCCATGTAAGGTGCATTATTCACATTACATCTTTGCATGTTCTGCACAACAACTGACGTATGGTAATGATTGGTAGATTTGAAAATCGTACTTGATGTGTCAATCAATTCTGAAAAGCCTATTGCACTTGTCAGCTTTTCTTTGCATGCGTAGCATATAATTTGCATGCCTTATAATCATGTTGTGTTCCTTTAGAACATGTTGTGTACCTTATAAACATTATTGTGTGAGCAAATTTCATCATTTGCCTCTTTGCTTCATTTTTTTCACTTCTCCCATGGATGTTTGTCTTCTTCTAATGCAATTCTTTCTTCCATGAATTCTAAACATCTTTCATGGATTTTTTTGTCATCATCAAAACTCAACAGGGATCTAATGAGAAATGGGTGTAGGTTGAGGGTTTGAAACGAGACAAGAATCAATGTTAGTCATGATGCTTGGTTAGTTGGTCATAGTCATCCCTTTTGTGAAGTCTGAGTTGGGTGGTGTCACGACCCGGTTTTGTACATGATCGGCATACGAGGAGAACCGTCTATGGGAGTCCGGCCCATCTCGCACAAGCCTCAAAGATCATAAACACTACCCAACTTATTCAGTTATTAAAACATTAATTAAACATTTGTTATCTAAAAAATAAGCAATATAAAACAAGTTTATGTAAATCAAATATATCTAAGTAAATATATCAAAATAATATTAGTAAGTCAAATCAGTATAAGTGTATCAAAATAAAAAAAGGTAGCCCAATAACCCAACAATATCCCAGTGTGGAACTCTATACCAGAAACAGAAGAGCCCAAACAAAAGAGCATCACTAACCAAGAGACGCCTCACTGGACTCCAAGATACGGTGTAGTTGACGAAACCAAACACTATATACCTATAAGATCATAATCAAAATAGAAAGAAAATAAAGGGGGTCATACCCAGTGAGGGAAAACATTCCAGATTGCCTCATATGTGCCTCACAATGACTGTATTGAAAAAAGGTTCAAAAATACTACAAAAAAATACTCTCGCTCACACACACACACCTCTTGACCTGCCGATCAACAATCCTTACTAGAGTCTCATCATAAGACATAACATGGGACATATCAGAAACATACTTCCTCAACATGCCTAACCTCAACCGACTATGGTGTCAGAATATGGGACGGATCAAAAACATACTTCCTCAATAGGGATACAGAAGAATACTGAGGCGGTAGTACCAACTCAGACGCAACGACTCCAACATAACCAATAATTTCAAATGGACCAACGTACCTCGGGCTCAACTTTTCCTTCTTTCCAAATCTCATAACACCTTTAATAGGTGATACTTTCAGGAATACATGGTCTCCTACCTCAAACTCTAAATGTTTACGCTTTGGATCAACGTAACTCTTTTGACGAATGTGACAGTCTGAATCTACTGCTAAATTAGTCTAACCTTCTCAGTGGTTTCTAAAATAAGATATGGACCCAATGGCTCTCTCTCTCCGACCTCGTCTTAATACAGAGGAGATCTACACTTTCTACCATATAAGACCCCATAAGACGCCATCTCAATGCTCGAGTGGTATGAGTTGTTATATGTAAACTTTACCAATGGCAAGTGAGAATCCCAAATCTCACCAAAATCCACAGCGCATGCCCTTAACATATCTTCAAAGTCTAAATTGTATGCTCATACTGACCATCGGTCTAGGGTGAAAATTAGTGCTAAAATCCAATCGAGTACCCAACTCCTCTTGCAGTTTACGCCAAAATTGCGAAGTAAACTGAGATCCTCTATCAGACACTATAGATATCGGCACACCATGCAAACATACGATCCTCTCAATATACAACTTTGCTAGTCATAATGCTCCACAAGTCATCTTAACAAGAAGAAAGTGTTCAGACTTGGTCAATCGATCAAGGATGACCCAAATAAAATCATATCTGAACGATGTCTTCTGTAATCCCACTACAAAGTCCATCGTGATAAAATCCCACTTCCACCCTGGGAGAGGCATTTTCTGCAACAATCCAGAATGATGTTGATGCTTGAACTTAACTTGTTGACAGGTCAAACACGGATTGACAAACTTGCTAATATCTTTCTTCATTCTCGTCCACTAATAAGATTCACGAAGATCCCGATACATCTTAATGTATCCTTAGTGTGCCGAATAAGCAGATCTATGACCCTCAGTCATAATCTCCTTGCGCAATCTACCTGAAGATGGTACACACAACTTTGGACCAAACTAAAGGACTCCAGATTCATCAATACTAAAACCCAGAATCTCAAATGTCTTAAATTTTTCAATCAAACCCTGAATATCGGTATCTTCATTTTGAGCCTCCCGAATTCGGTCTAATAGTACAGGTCTCACCTCAATATGACCAAGCAATGCCCCCAAATTATCAAACTATAATACAACTCCATTCCTCATCAGACTTTGCCACTCAAACACTACCTGTCATCTCTCAATTGCGATGTGAATTAAGCTCCCCATCGACTTCCTACTAAGAGCATCGACAACCACGTTAGCCTTGCCAGGATGATATGATATGGGGAAATCATAATCCTTTAACAACTCTAGTCAACGTCTTTGCCTCAAGTTCTAATCTCGCTGACCAAAGATATACTTCAAACTCTTATGATCAGTGAAGATCTCAAAAGTCTCTCCATACAGATAATGTCTACAAATCTTGAATGCAAACACCACAACTGCTAACTCCAGATCATGTGTAGGATAATTTTGTTCATACCTTTTAAGTTGTCTTCATTCATGGGCAATCAACTTGCCATGTTGCATCAATACACAACCTAAGCCCACTCTAGATGGGTCACAATACACGACGAAACCCTCAAAGGCCAACGACAAAACCAACACTGGCGCACTCGTCAAACACTTCTTCAACTTCTGAAAACTATCCTCAGATCTCTCCAACCAAATAAATTTAACTCCTTTCTGAGTCAATCGGGCCATAGGACTTGCTATCCTAGAAAATCTTAAGCATATTTCAGCACGGACTGCACTTTGGTATGACCATGCTATAGTGATGTGTTGACTGGGTTGATTACATATGCATTGGGCCGCGTGTTTTTACTATTAAGCCTCGGTATTTGAGCCTCATGAACGTGTATGAAGGCTGGTAACCTATTTTCATAGCTGGGACAAAACAATTAACTTAATTATTGTTATTTTTAGCTATTTTTGGAGGAGAATTATGTTTTCCTAATTAGAACACCTGTATATGTTTTATTTTATGTTATTGTCAGCCCTCTCTCTCGTTCTTGTTCTTGGACACGACTGGACAACCACCCACTCCTCTTGATTTTAGCTTTCATCTTTGATCATGTGTAACTAAACCTTCATCTATTTAATGTATTTATGAAGTTCGATTCGTTATAGTTGTGAGACTTTGTTTTATTTGTTATAAAGTATTTTGAGTATTTATTCAATCTTTGTACTTTAGTTCCTTTATTATCATTCGTATTGATTGCATGATTTGGTTGATTGTGTGATTGAATGAATGGTATATTGTTATTTAAGATTGATAGTGCGTCACATTAGTCCTAATCTAGGTACGAAGAACGTGGATGTATGTGGTTTGGGCATTATTCATTATTGTGAGGTTGAATAATTTGGTTTAAATGAATCATGGCGTTTTCAGTTTCACTGGCTAGGATAAGGGTCTCTTTAATTCGTAATATTGCCATAGATTAAACCTTGTCAGGACGTCCTATGAGTTGTCTAGTGGTTAGAGAAATAGTCTGCAGGGCATCCCGGAGGTATCGATGAAGTAAGAAGAGATTGGTTAATTGAGTGTGTTACCATTAACTATAACTCTATCTATTCAAATGCTTAATAACTATCTTTTGTGTCTATGATCAACTGGTTGGATTGAACAAATGAAATACCTTGGCTAGGCTTTCTCCTTATTGAAATGCTCCTTATTTTCATTATTGCTATCTGACTTTCCATTGCAAAATTTAATCTTTGCTTATTTTCATTTTCGGCTTTGCTTGCAAAAATCAACAACTTCATTTTATTTATTTTATTTTGGCAATTAAACATTTCTGTACCAGTCTCTGTGGTTCAACCCTGCTCACTACTTTGCTCATTATTTATCTCTCTAGCGGGATAATATTATTTAGTGGTTTAACACGCTATTAGCTACACTGAAGAGGATGCTTGTGCTTTGCGCAACTTTGCTTCTTTTTTCGGTGTTTTCTTTGTTTTCTCTACCTCCGGGTCAAAGTGCAATTCACCGAAGAAGAATGTGCATGCAAACAAACAAGAAAATTAATAGTAAATAAAATAAACGAAATCTTAAAGAACGGTCCCTAGTAACTGTGTCAAAATTTGATGGGTGGTAATCCATCGAATAGAAAACCAGTTCAAAAAAAAGTATTTGAGCATAGTAGTGAATAGGGTCAATCCATAGATACCGGCTAAGAATTGTTTATTCGCAGAAAAAAATAAAGTTAAGTAGCAGAAAATATTTGGAAAGTTGAATATATAAAAGAACAAAGTCAAGGTTTGCAATAACAAAGACAATGAAATGCAACAATTAAAATATGAGGAATTCAATAATAATGAATGTCTATCCAAGGTACTTCTTCGTTCAATCCATTGAGTTAATCATTGACACTAAAAAACAATATTGAATATTCAAATAGATAGAGTTATAGTTACGGGTGACGCACTCAAATAACCAATCTCTTCTCACTTTATTGATAGCCCCGGGACGCCCTACAGACTACTTTCCTTACCAATTAAACAACCATTAGGACGTCCTGACAAGGTTTAATATAATGATACAAGTAAGAACCAAAGAAACTCTTATCATAGCTAGTGAATTCGAGAACACTGTAAATCATTTAAACTAGATTATTCAATTTCATAACATGAAAGATGTGTAACAACAAACAGACAAGTTATTTATTACCTATATTAGAATAATTGAAAGACGCTCTATCAACCCTAAATAGCAGTATATTACTTGGTTAACTAATCAATTGGCCACATTCAACAATCAACACAAATAATAATAGTAATAAGAACACATAAGGTACATGGATTAAATAAATACTCCAAATACTCAGTAACATATAAAAACATAAGTCTCACAACCTACTTGGATCAAACATCAAAATTACTTACACATGTTGAGAGGAAACAACTAATCCAAATGGAAGTGTGTTTTGTTTTGTTTTGTTTTGCTCTAAAAGTCATGACTGCCGTCAAAGCTAGAGAAGGTTTATATATGTTTCTAATAAAACCTAATTATTCTTAAAATAAAATTACTAGAATTGTAATTAAAATGTGTTCTCCTAATTCTCTCAAGTAAACATTGAATAAAAGCCTTCAGTTTTTCCCTTCAAACTTCAAATCACGAGGCCCAATCATCCAAAGCACGTGACCCAATAACATAATTTCATCCCAGTCTTCGCAACTCCTACGATGACCATGTTGTAATGCAATCCGAAGTCGCCTCTCACCCAAAACAACCTCGTTTTTCATCATTTTCTCACCCATTCACCTAAACAACAATGAAAGAAAACATAACATAAAAACACAAGGATGACAATAATTTAATATGTAAAAACAATGCAAAATACGATATAAACATGCAACAAATGCAACCTATCAATTGGCATATGGTAGGTACAAGTATGTTGGTGATGGAGAGATTTGCAAGGTGTTTAAAGGTGATAGCTTGGTTTTGCAAGGAATGAAGAAAGAGAAATATTTACTACTTAAATGGATGTTCCCTTAATAATAGAAGCCACAAAAGAAGACAATTCTAAAACTTTTGGAGTAGTGGGAATTTGGGGAGATGGAGGATTTGTTGGGATAATTTTTCAAATCCTACATTGGTTAGGAATGAGTTTGGAGAAAATACGTCGAAAAAAATAATTATCCTACATCGTTTAAGTGTATGATTGACGAGGAGTCTTTCCCCTATATATAGGCATTGAGCCTTATTTGTTTTGTATCACAAAGTTTAGGCTAAGTTAACTATAGATGGTGTAATTTGGGTTTCGGATTTGTGAGAGTGAGAGAGTTTTAAAAATATTAATTTTTATTTTAGTGGAGTAGTGGATATAGGTCAATTAAGGGATTGAATCACGCTAAAGATTAGTTGTGTTCTTTTCTCTCTCTTTTTTTATCTCTATGATTTATTTTCTAGTATGAATGTAATGTGTGTTTGGACCCCAATAGTATTAATTTCTATTATCTATCGACAAGTATTAACTTCTTATCTTTGGATAGTCATAAACTTTATCATTCTTCAACTACGTACCATGTTGGTTGCTTATAGAATATTGTATTAAACTCTTCGCATAGTGAAATTTGAGGGACTGAAAGGTTGGGATCAAGATTAAATTTTCATTTTTTTTATTTTTGTAAAGTTCTCATTTGCTAAACTGAAGTTGTAAGAACAAAATTTGAAGTGGTTGAGTGATTAATGGAAATAAAACAAAGAAACTTAAAGAATAGATGTAAGCATAAAATTGTAGCCAAACCACCATAAAAATTGGGGTTGCTTATTCCTTCTTCTCTCTACATCTTTGATTTAGTTTTGTATGGTTTAAATTTGTAACAAAAATTCAAAATTACCACCAACTATTCAAACGATGTTTCTAGTGTAGTTTTGACCTTAACGAACTTTACTAATGAATCACAACCCCACCCTGGTTATACCATGATCAACTCTTGCAAGTGACTATGTTCTATTTGCCTAGATTAACTCAACCTTTGAACAATGTTTCCTTATCTAACGTTATCCAAGTGGAAATTACGTGATACACCTACAAAAATTTACAATATTTATTATGCACGGACAACTTTTGCTTATTGCAGATACACTTTCAATTTTTTGTCCATACGCACGACACTTTTCAGATTCACGAACAAGTTATTTATTTCAAGCAAACATATTATGTTATTTCTTGTTTATATATTGCTAAAACGTTTTCATATATTGTTGATAACTTGTTTATATGTTGAAAATAATATATAAACAAATATGTATTTGTATATGTTGTTGATAGCTTGTGTAATATCCCGTACTTTCCAATTATGATCCCTATAGTTTTTGAATTTGGCATGGATGACTTTTGGGAATACCAGTGGATGGTGTATGATGTTCATGATGAAATCATGTTAGGTTGGATGTTATTAAGTGTTGAAAATGATTCGGGACGAGTTCGGTAGCAAGAGAAGTCAAGAAGGGAGAAACAAGGCATCTTACGTACGTAAGGCTAAGCCTAACATACGTAAGGCATGTAAAACTCATGTACGTGAGAAAGAGGTGTCATGTACATGAGCTGGGCTTCCAAGATGATTCAAGTACGTGAGATTTAGGGGTGACGTACGTGAGGTCAGGTCTGGTGCGTCCAGAATTGATTTTGAGCCCCGATAACGTACATAAGATGTTCAGACACGTACGTAAAGGTACCCTAACATATGTGAGACATAGATTGACGTACGTGAGGTGTGTTTCAGGAGCCTTTAAAAGCGTTCAACAACCCGACTTTCTCATTCACCACTCTTCCCATTCACTCAAAAGTCTCTCAATTTTTCTGGGTTTCAGAGCTTGGTTCATCCATCATCCATGACCATTTTAAGAGGTAAGATTACATCTCTTTCTTGGATTTAACATCTCTTTCATGCATTAATCCATCAAGTCTGTTTTGGTCCAAATAGGTCTAGGGTTTGGATTTTTGAATGATTCTGAGTTAATGGATGCTAAGGGTTGTTAGATTAGAGTTCATTGAGGTTAAAGGAACATGTTTGGAGACTTGAATCTATAGATTTGATGATTTATTGTGTTGGCTAGGGTTAGGTTCAGTTATGATGATTTTTGTGATGATTTGGAGTTTGTTTGATGAGATTGATGGTAGATTAATGCTTCTGAACGTGTTTAGGAGCAATGTGGGTGATTGGTTACATTGGGTATTGATCAAATCGAAAGTTCGGTATTTTTTAGAATGAAACTTTATGTTCAACCATTTTTGTAATGTCTAGAAAGTATAAGTCAGATTTGTAATTTCAGAAACTTGAGCTCCAGAAATGTAATTTTGGAAAATTTGAGGTATAGATTGTAATTTCTAAAATTATGAGGACTAACTTGTAATTTTATAAGTTAAGGATTAAAGAGTAATTTCTGAGGGTTTAGGGATGAATTTAGGAATTCTAACTTATGGAAGACATATTGGTAGTTGAAGGATATTTTGAGGACTATATGAAAATTTGCCAAGTCTTGGGGGCTAAGGCTTAATTTTACAGTGGTTGGAGACCAAACTATAATTTTACGTAGATTATGGATTTATGATCGATAGTGATGGAATCACGTCCGATATTTGTTTCAGCGGGTATGAGGGTTTGCATTGCATTTGCATATCATGCATATAGTATGACCACAGTACCATATTTCGATATATGTTATGTATGTCATTGTTCAGCTTCATGTTTCTGCCAGCGAGGCCAGCCACCGACAAGTGGGCCTTGATTGGCGATTGCACTTGGATTTCCATGTGAGTGGATAGCAGCTTCAGACGCATAGACTGTCTCTTGAAACTTCTATTATGTTTTATGATGTGTTGAACATGATTATGAAAATGGACTAATCTAAGGATTGGTTAAATGAATAAAATGATT
>CAODLS011293792.1:0-11916 GCA_948243855.1 Flueggea neowawraea | reverse complement strand
TCAAGTATTGATGTTTCACGTACGCAAGACATAAAATTCACGTACGTCACATTGAATTAAAGTACGTGAGATGAATTTCAAGTACGTGAGATGCTTCGGACTGAAAACAGAAGCTACTGGATGGTTCAGACATAGATGTCACGTACGTCAGAAATTGTTAACGTACGTGAACTGGGGATTAGCTATGATCAACATAAGTGTATGTACTTATCACGTACGTGTGCTGAATATCAAGTCAGGTAACATACGTTAGATTAGTGTCACGTACGCGAGAAGACTCTGACAGTGCATTAAATGCGCCTCATTTAATACCACAACGGCTACATTACATCCCACAATGGTCTGAAATCAAGAGAAGAGTATAAATACATGCTTAGGAGACCAGAAACAAAAGAGAAAACATCTGAGCATTGATTTCTAACAATTACCAAGCATCAAAGCATTGAATCTCTCTTTTATTGATACAAGTGTATTTGCTTTTAAAATTTATTCTTCATTTACTTGTATCACTAGTTTTTAATCTGTTGGTAAGTGTTTTGAAAACACCTTTTAAAATAGTGATTGTGAGAGGGATCAAGGGTAAATTCCTAGGTTGGTTTTTGTTCTTGAACCGGAATCAAGAAACTTGTAAGAGTTCTCACTTAGCTAGAAAGTGAAGTAATCTTTATGAAGATTGATAGTGGAAATCCTAAGTGGTGATGCTTAGATAGTGGATGTAGACATCGAGTTGGCCGAACCACTATAAGTTCTTGGTGTTCTTTCTTTTACCGCAATCATTTTTTAAGAAAATTCAAAGCTTCTATAATCACACTATTCAACCCCCCTTCTAGTGTGACTATCAACTCAACAGTTCGGTCCTCCTTGACCTATGTCCACTCCTCTAGCCTCAACTAGAGAATTTCAATCCACTAACTCTTCCTCACTTGCGATTGTAGGCAAACCATTACAACCTGTTGTTTTTCAGGCTTACAAGAAAACATTTACAACTACTTGTTTTTAACTAGCTCAATAAGAAAACCAACAACCACTTGTTTTTCAAAGGCAACAAATAAGCAAACCTATTCTACCCACAAGCTTTACAACCAAAGCTTGATTACAAAAGGTTTAACAAAATGAGAATGATATTCTCACACCAACTCTCAAAGCAAATAGCAACACAAAAGCTTAGTTGTGGTTGAAGAACTTGAAAACACTTGTACTGCGGCTGTAATACTTCAGTTCTATATGCATTGCACTGTCTTCTATAGGCATAGACGAACATCCAAGATTGCATCTTTGATTTGTCACGTGATTGTGTCATATGGTGTCAGGGAATATTCAAATTTGAAATTCTCGAGGAGCATCTCAGATTTATCTCATAGTCCAGCTCATCCAGTTCTACATGCGTAAGACAAGTTCTACGTGCGTAGAACATGATCTTATAACGTAATCTGATCCACCAGCAAATATTCTCTTTTTGAATATCTGACACATCATAATAGAATTTGTCGCCTGCTGGAAACAACCTGTCATACCCGTCTACGCGCATAGTTTCCCTTACTACTTGGATAGTAAGAATCTTCTTTAGAATGTAGCTTTTTCCTTCTACGGGCATATTTCTTTCCAGTTTGGATTCAAGTCTCGTCTACACACATAGTATTCCATACTTGAGCGCATAATAAGACACCTAAATAATTTTTCTCTTTACTACGTCGATTTTATCTTGTATAATGTGCACAATAGAGGATTGGACCATTATGTCTTTTGATGTACAAGGTACTGCCCATATAGTATATGGTTTTACGAGCATTGTAGCCATTCTGGAAGACTTCAGAATTACTTTATCTTTATCAAAGTGCATAGTGTAACTTTTTCAATTGTTTTGTTAAAACATCATAACTTAGAGAGATTTTTCATATAGACCAAACTTGGTTCAACAGTCTCCCCATTTTTTATGATGACAAAAACAATAAAAGAGTTTACACTCCCCCTCAATCAATACACCTATTTAGTGACACTTAAAAAGAATTTACAAATTTGATCAAGGATTGTTAAGCCTTGTCTGAGTGTTAGCCTTCCACATATCAACCAAATCACCACAATAATTAACAACAAACTCACAGTAATTAACGACAAACTCTACATATATTTCTCCCCCTTTTTGTCACAATCAAAAAGGAAAAATCAAATAGCAAATTGATAGTCAATAGGCAATTGCATTTCATATCAAAATATAGTTGTATACAACAAGAAAGCAATAAAAATAAATATGATGCATATGTGATGAAAAAATGTGGATCCTAGTCGATAAAAACCACTGATGGTTTAGTGGAAGAACATGTAGGTGGAATCTTGCATATTTCTTCCAAAGCTTCCAAGGCACGGTCTGCTATGACTATAAAACATTCAAGCTTGTGTTGTTCTTCTGTGAGAGATCTGAGAAGATAATGCAGAGAGAGTAAATCAAAGAGATCCTGATCACATCTTCATCATCAGACGTAGCTAAAATCGTAATTAGAAGAGGAGGTAGAGCAGCAACCATGGCTTTGTGCATAGCGATTGCAGTGTTGAGATCCTTGATGTTTTTTCTTATATCTCAATGTCTGGCAGCATCAGTTGGAGGAGGCAGAGGCTTAGGCACAAAGAAAGACTGAGGAAAGGATCTAGGAATAGATTCTGAGTCAAATGAATCACTTGGGTCACTAGAATCATGTGAATCACTCGACTCACTAGGAACATGTTTTCGAGCCGATGCTTTGTTCAAATATTTCTTGAGATCCACCAGAAAATCTTTCCTCATTTTCTGAATTCGCTTAAAGTCTGCATCACTCATTTTTGGTCTAGAAGAAGAAAGAGCTTCTGATCTTGCCTATGAGTCTTTTGTCGATTTCTGCTCTGCAGGTGGTTTAGCTGGACTTTCAGTGGCCTTTGCTTCAGTATTTTGATCCTCAACCACTAGGTCTTTCGAGATAGGCTATGTTTCAATGAGAGCCGCTGTTTCTTTACGACTTTCCTCAATAATGATCTTTTTTGGAGACACGTGCTCCACTGGAGGTTCTTGGGTAGTAGAGGGCTCTGATTCCTCCACATCAGGCTTCTCATTCAAATTCATTTGAGGAGCATTATCATCCGATGTAGTGGAAGGATCTACTTTATCACCACCTGAAAGATCATTTCCATGAGATGGGAATTGTGGAGGAGTAGGATCAGCTGGAGGTTTAGGAACTTGAAAAGGACTTGGTGAAGGCTGTTGTTGCAAGTTTTGAAACTCAGCTTTCAAGTTTTCCAACAAATTGATAACCACCTCAAAATTTGCAGAAGTTTTAGTTTGGTAAGCTTGAAGTTGTTGCCTCACAGCTGTGAAATTTGACTCGGTTTCAGCTTTGAACTCAATAAAGTCTTGATGTAATTGACTGGGCTTAGTCCTTTTAACTGTGCTTGGCCTAGCTTCTCCTTCAGTTATTCCTTTTTGCTCAACATTCACTGTAGGATCAGCTTCTTCTTCCTCAGTTTTTTCTTCCTCTTCAATATCATCTGCAACACTACTTGGTTGCGGTTGAACACCTTTTCTTCTTAGGAAGATCATGTCTCTTCTTTTAGACATGTATTTTTTATCTTTTGGATCAACCATAACATCACCTTCACATAAATAAGGCTGATTTACATAGCCTCGCTCCATAGTTCTAAAAAGGTGCATGCTTTGAAGAGTGGAAGCTCTGATTTTCTTGCTTTCCTTCACTCTTTGAACTTCAAATCCTTTAAAGCTTACCCTGAAATGCTTAAAGATTTTGGTGAGGTGACTAGCATAAGGCATATGCTTTATCCCTTCCCTGCTGAGATGATTGAAGGTAGGAAGATTGAAAATTTTCACCTTTTCAAGAAGCCAATCAACCATCACATACGTAAAATTAACTTCTCGCTCATTTATCAACAGATATGTGTGAATTAGGTCCTGATTGGTGTAGAGAGACTGTGTATGCTGCTTGGGTTACAAAATCCTTGTGAAAGATAAGTGAACCATCTTCCAAAAGACTCCAAGATCATTTTGATGAAGCAATTTTGCTTCCACTGTCACCACAACAACCTTTTCTAGAAAAATCCTTTTGATTTCACCAATATCTACTACAACTTGATTCACCTCTTCATCATAGAAATCTGTCACACCTTTTTCTTTCTTAACAACACAATATGTAAGGAAACCTCCGGGTTTTGAAGACCATGAACATCCTGACTATGTCTTCAAGCTCAACAAAGCATTCTATGGGTGAAACAAGTATCAATGGCTTGGTATGAGAGGTTAAGTACTTTCATAATTCAAAATGGCTATGTAAGGGGCCATCTTGATAATACTCTCTTTATTAAGAAAAAGGACGATGATATGCTTATTTGCCAAATATATGTGGATGATATTATATTTGGTGCAACTAACCCTTCTATGTGCAAAGATTTTTGTGATCTTGTTATGAAGGGAGAGTTCAAAATGAGCATGATGGGGGAGCTTACTTTCTTTCTTGGACTTCAAATCAAATAACTTGAAGATGAAATTTTTATTCATCAATCCAAGTATACCAAAGATTTATTAAAGAAGTTCAAAATAGATCGAAGCAAAGAAGTGCCAACCCCAATATCATCAATATTGAAGCTTGATAAAGATGAGGAAGGAAAACCAGTGGATCAAAAGCTTTATATAGGTATGGTCGGATCCCTACTTTACTTAACCGCATCTAGACCTGATATTATGTTTGCTACTTGTCTATGTGCTCATTTTCAATATAATCCTAAAGAGTCTCATTTGATTGCATGCAAAAGAATTTTTGTTATTTGATTGGCACTATAGGTTTAGGTTTATGGTATTCATCATGTTTAGATTTCAATTTGATTACATATAGTGATGCAGATTTAGTTGGTTACAAATTAGATAGAAAAAGCACTAGTGATACATGTCATTTTATAGGTGAATGTTTAATCCCTTGGGCTAGCAAGAAGCAAACAAGTGTTGCTATTTCCACGGCCGAATTTGAATATGTGGCTGCGGGAAGCTCTTGTGCTCAAGTTTTATGAATTAAAAATCAATTGCTTGACTATAGTATTGTTCTTAAGAATGTCTCTATCTTTTATGACAATACAAGTGCTATTACTTTGAGCAAAAATTCTATTTTGCATAGTAGAACAAAGCATATAGAAATTAGACAGCATTTTCTGCGTGATCATGTGCAAAAAGGTGATATTTGTTTGAAATTCATGAGAACAAATGATCAATTGGCCGATATTTTTACAAAACCTTTGAATGAAGAAAGTTTTGATTCAATTCGATTTAGATTGTGCATGTGTAATATGAATGATTTGTGATTATATATTAATTGTGTATATCATGTGTTCATTTGCATTCATTTACAATAAAATGATCCATAAATGTCATTGGCTATATCTTTTGTGTGGTGGATAAATGTTGGAAGTGGAAAATTGAAGAAAAGTGAAAAATTTCTATGTTTTGATGGTTTACTCGAGTAAAGACATGCATTCCGCGAGTAATGGGTAAAAATTGGGTGTTCTGAAAAATTAGAAACAATTTCACTCGAGTAAAGGAAACTCAGTCACTCGAGTACTATAAAGGATGGATCATTCAAGTAAGTATGAAATAGTCACTCAAGTGAAATACGAGTTGGATCATTCGAGTGAGAGGTGCTCCAGAAGCGATTAAAACTGTGATTTCAAGACAAAACAGAACACAACCCCTTTTCAAAACCTCGACGTCGCCTCTTCTCCTCTTCCTCACTCGAGTAACCTCGTCCGAAAATACCAAACCAGACCTCACCCATCCATTTTTTTACCTCCAAACAACTTGTTTCACCTATCATTTCGACCAAAAACACTCAAAATCACCGCAAACTTCATCTCTCACCCAAAAATGAACCCTAACTCCCATTTCTGCATAAATGTCTCAACCTAACAAAATGAGAATCAAAAGAACATCACAAAGGAACATTGTTGAAGAGGACTCTGATTCTTTCACCCCTTATCCTACTCTTCAATGTAAAAACTCTAAGCGGAGGCCACCCACGACCCAAGGCACTCCAAGAGTAGGCCCATCTGTCAATGTGGGAGATTTGCCTCTAGATTCAAGATTCATTTTCCGACTGGCACAAGAGACATACCACAAGTTAATCAGGAAAGAAAAACTTGTGCCTTCTATGATTTTTGAGTATGATGTGTTGAGAGAAGCGAGATTTGATATGGAAGAATTGTTTAGAACTTCTCTTGGTGTTAGTGAATTGTTAGGATATAGCAATGTGATTTACAAAGATTTGGTTGTCGAGTTTTATGCTAATATGGAAATTGTTAAGCGGCCAAATGAACCAGGATTGTTCTTAAAACTCGAGTTTGTAACAAGAACTTCTTCATATCTGAAAGAAGGCTTTGTAGATGGTTCAATATTGAAGAAGATGGTATTACTCCTACCGATTTGACTTAAGATAAAGAAGGCCAAGATGAGGAGATAAATGACGATAGTGGTAGTGACAGTGATGCCCCGGTGGAAATAAGAGATGAATTTACATTGGAAGATGCCTACAAGTATTTGAAAAGATCTGTAGCGATTGTTAAAGTTAGGGAGCTAGTGAGACTTGATGCTACTGATCTTTATGGACATCTCAGAATGATTCATTATACATTGAATCAAAGCATTATGCCTAAACAAGACTCCCAAATTACATCACCAACATTGATACAAAAGTTCTCTGGCATATCCTTAAGCAAAATAAAATCAACTTTCCTACATTGATCATCAAGTTGATGAAGTACAAATGGAAGTAATTTTATAAGAAGTCTTATGAAAAAGGGAAGAAGAAAGAAGGCTTACCATATGGAGTACTCATAACAAGGATTCTTTAAGAGAAGGGGATTGATCCTTTAGGTGAAGAGTTTCAAGAAGTGCCTTATTCATGGTTTTTCAACAATACCAACTTGGGCAACACAAGAATGATCACGACTTTGAATCGAGGTTGGATCTTTGGAGCTCATGTTAGGTTGGAGACGAATCAACTTGCTTTTGAGAGAGATAGATATCGCACTCCTCCTCCTATTGATCACACCACTGGTAGTTCCCGAGGTGGAAGAAAGGGTGCAAGTGGAGCTAGTTCATCTCACACCACGGTTAGTGTTAAGGAATTTTGAAAACTTGAAGCTACGATGGATAAGGTTGATAGCAAGATGGAAAAAATACTTGGTTTTGTTAGTGACATTTGGGAATGGATGAAGGAAGCTCGATGCACCAACAACGATGCTATGCCTTCTACTTCCACACCTCCTCCACCACCGGCTCCATGATCTAGTTGGACATCTAGGATCAACATTTCTTGCATTTTCATATATTGATATTCTCATTTGAACATTATGTTATTTGGCAAATTTGTATGCCTATTTGCATAGTCAAACTTGCTTGGTGTATTTGGCTAATTTGTAAGCCTATATGAATTAATTTTTTGATGTTTTATGTTCACTTGAATGCTTTGATGTTTTATTCATGTGGTTTTGATTTCTATATTTTTTGTGTTACTGACAAAAAGGGGGGAGAAAAATGGAAGAGGTTTGATGATGCTTAAAAACATTTGTGCTAAATTTGTCAAAATTTGATAAGGTATAAATGTCTTGTTAAGGGGGAGTTACAATGAGCTATTGAGATTATGGTCTAACCAATGTGACAAGGTTAAAAACCTTGATCAAACTTTAATCTTGTTGTCTTTGATAGATGCATAAACTAAGGGGGAGTATCAAATTTTTTCGTGTTTTGTCATCATCAAAAAGGGGAGATTGTTGAACCAAAGGTGGTTAACATTCAAGTCCTTTGATGATGAACAAAATGGTGTTTGATACTTGGATGAATTTCGCACTTCGTCAACAGCTCACTCGAGTAACATTTGCCCAGTTTATTTCACTCGAGTAACCTGAATACACTCACTCGAGTAATGCATCATTTGGACTTCTAGGGGCTACTGGTTGAAGTTTGTCACTCGAGTAACAATACACTTCACTCGGGTAATCCATCCATCAGTTCGCTCGAGTAACTAAAAGTCATCACTCGAGTAACCAAAGTTCCATAGGAACTTGGTTAAAGAGGATCACTCGAGTAAGTGTAATTATCGCTCGAGTAATCCATGGCACATATCACTTGAGTAACTCCATTTAATCACTCGAGTAACCAAATTTCTAGAAGAAATTGGTTGAAGAGGATCACTCGAGTATGCATAGGTATCACTCGAGTAATCAATGGCACATATACTCGAGTAACAAGTTAAGCCTACTCGAGTAATCTGTATGTCCGATCACTCGAGTAACATGTTTGATCACTTGAGTAATCAATTGAAGACAACATGATTATACCTACGACGGACATAATCAGAGTTCAAAAGTCAAGAGTTGGTGGTTCCAATGGTCTAAAAGATATATCACTCGAGTAAGGGAAGACGGTCACTCGAGTAACATGTTGTGAACATCAAATTTCTGGAAAAGGCTCACTCGAGTAACATTATATGTCACTCGAGTAAGGTGCTCTGTCAAAAGCATTTAATGCTCGATTTCTCTATCTCACAACGACTCTAATCATTCCCTTAAAGGCTCTTTAGACATAAGAAATTATAAATACATCAAGGGGACTTCAGAAAACGTTGATGAACACTTGAGCATTTATTTTCTACAACAACCAAGCATCAAAGAATTGAATTCTTACTTTATTGATACAAGTCATTTGTTCATCCATTTCCATTTTTCATTGCTTGTATCACTAGTTTATATCTTATTGGTGAGTGTTTGTTAAACACATAGTTAAAAGTGATTGTGAGTGGGATCAAATGGTAGATCCTTAGGTTGGTTTTTATTCTTGAACCGAAATCAAGAACATTGTAAGAGTTCTCACTGGGCTAGAAAGTGAAGTTGTAATCTTTGTGAAGATTGTTAGTGGAAAGCCTAAGTGGAGATACTTAGCTAGTAGATGTAGGCATCGAGTTGGCTGAACCACTATAAGTTCTTGTGTTCTCTCTTTGCTTGCAATTATTTTCAAAGAAAATTCAAAGCTACTCTTACCACACTATTCAACCCTCTTCTAGTGTGGTTATTGACTCTACACAATACACTCAAGAAGCTTTGAGAGGTCAAAATGAACGATTTTGCCCCAAATTAACATTCAAAAGTCCCCCTAATGAAAGTTTTGGCTTTTTATAGTTTTCTTTTAGTTTTTCTCATTATAAACAACGTTAAATTCCAATACATTTCAAGTTACTAGCATTATCCATTTTGGAAAATGGGACATCTTAGGACTTGTTTGGTTCAACTTTCCGGTAAGTTAATTCCCGGGATGGTATGTCCAGGAAGTAACTTCTCGAAAAATAACTTACAAATGTGTTTGGTTAACATGTTAAAGTGTTAGAAAGTGCAACTTATTGTGTTTGGCTTAAAACTATATTTCCTGAGAAGTTAGTTGAAAAAAATTAATAATACCCTTATTTTTATTAACTTTAAATTAATAATATAAAAAATTAAAAAAATATATTTATTTACATTAGATAACATAGTTGAAAAAAGCATGGTAGCGACCGGTCGCCAACAGTCAAATAAATGACATTTGAACCCCTTTTAATTTTTTTTCTTTTTTCTTTTTTTATTTTTCACTATAAATACATCATTTTTCCTATCCAATTTTTCACATTAATTCTCTATCATTCTATTCTCTCTCAAAATTCTCTCACTTTTTTTACTATATTTATTCTTAGAAATACAAAAAATTAATTATTGTTACCATATTTTTTATTATAATAATTTTTATCATATTATTTTTATTAATATTGTTACTATATTGTTTATTATAATAATTTTTCATTATATTATTTTTATTAAAATTGTTATAGTTTTTTGCATTGTCATACTTTTTTAATTATTTGTTGATGAAATTAATTTCAAGCCCATTTTTTATTTTTCACATTTGTACAAATTAATTACTTGTATTACATATTTATTTTAATTATTTTTAATGAAATTATTATTTATATTTCTTTAATTTTTTATTAGTATTTTTATTTAAAATATGGTAGAGAGAATAGCTATATTCATAATTATATTTAACAATTACAAACCGAAACCAAATCGGGGCCAACATTGAGTACAACAACATTTAAAAAAATAAAAATCCAGTTCGAACCGCCGGTTAATTGGATCGGAACCGGCTATCAAACCGGTCCAAACCGTTGACCGAACCGTTGGAATCGGAATCAGACTGGATCCAAAACTACCCCTAGGCGGTTTGGTCAGGTTCAACCTTTCCATGGAACTAGAACAACCAATTCATGAACCGAAACCGACAGTTCCTTAATCGTGGCCGAGTTTAGGTGATTGGGTAGGTGTAGTACTTAGGTTTTAGTTTTTAGTTGATTTGGATTTTGATATATATTTCTAAATCATGTAAGCGTCCATATTGATTAACATATAAAATATCATTAAAACTTAGTTTCCAAAACTGAATTTTCAAAAAAAACCTTTAGGAAACAAAATTGCAACTTGCCAATCCAAAAGTTCACCTTTTATGACCACGCTGCACTCTAGGACAAACTTATCTGTCCGCAAATAAAATTAACATAGAAAAAATGGAAATTATCTCAAAAAACCATTAATCAGTTATCAACATTCGGTCGGTTTGGTTGAGAACTGAACCGAAATTTAGGAAAACCCAATTGACCGAATATCTGTTGGAATATGTATTGATAAAATATGTATTGATAACCAATCCAATTTTCAGGACAAACAGAGTGACCGCACCGAAAACTATAATGGTTATTTCGGTTCCCGAACGGTTCCTTCGGTTTTCTGTACACAAAGGACTCCCAATTACCAAATAGAGACAAAAAGAAAATACCAAATCACAAAATCACATACGTAAAATCAAAGAAACCTAACCCTCTCTCATACTTTCAATCGTAAATTGAAATATTAAACCAATTGAATAGAAAAAAAAAAAGGAAACTCATTGATTCAATGAATAGAACATACTGACCAATCAAAAATTGAAATTGTTGAAAAGCATTAACCAAGTTAAACTAAAGATGAACTCTTATAAAATTGTAGGCTAAGGCCTCTTATTCAATTACAATTAATTCATTAATTGAAATCTAATCTATAAACCGAAAAATATACACTATCAATTTTTAACTTATTGAAAAGTTAAGGACAAATTATCTTTTTAAACAACTCATAATCTATTCTTTTACTTATTCCATTCAACCAAACATAAACAATGGTATAACGTAACTATTCTATAGAATAACAATTCCATATAATAACAACACGAGAACAATTCCATAGAATAACAACACGAGCCCATGTTACATATAAATAAGCCGAATTTACCTTATGAATTGAGTCACATAGAGAACATTTTACAAACTAACAACGATAGTATCAAAAGAAACAAAATGGTTGTACAACCAAGGATTGATCTACAAAATACGCTATACAGGAAGATCAACCTTAAAAACAGCAGTGGCTCTTCATATAATCTTCGCAGATGTAGAAAACCGCCATATTCGAAGATCCAATGTGATCTGTCCGTAAGAGCCAAAAAAACCTGATGGAATGAAAAGAAACCCTGCTGAAAGAAGGTTGTCGAGCTTGCACTGAATATTCTTCGTACATGACTCAAATTTGAGCTTACTCTCCACCGATTTTGCAGTAAGTTCATAGAAGTATCCACCCTTTGCTGATGAGGACTCCATACAACAAACCATGATCATATTACCATGATCCTGTGCTATATTGTTCAGAATAAATAGAATACCTTCTTTCTCTTCTTGAAGAACAAGGAATCTGGAATCTTTGGTAAAGAAAACAGGGAAGGTACAATCATAGGAAAATGAAATAGCAGAACCTACATGTTTATTTTTAACATGAAGGCAT
>CAODLS011293602.1:0-13077 GCA_948243855.1 Flueggea neowawraea | reverse complement strand
TTTTAAACAAAATTAGAAAAAAAACTCATTAAATTTTATTAGATGCCCTCACTTGTGGCGGAAGAATACCGTGGTTACAATACCAAAATTTGAAAAATGTAATTGTAAAAAATAACTTTGAGAAATGTAGAAAACGTAATTGTAATAAGAAAATATATAAATAATTAATAATAATAATTTATAAAAAAATGAATTTTTGAGATAGTGTAGAAGAGATTGAGAGAGAAAAATGGTGTAAAATTAGTAATAATTGGGTATTTATAGAGTTGAAAAAAAAAAAAACAAAAAAAATAAAAAAAAAAAAGAAAATAACTGTTGGAACCGTCGGTTCCAACGGTTCGGTTCAAACCGCCGGTTAAACCGAAGATTCGACGGTTTTTAAAATGAGAAACCGGAAACGAAACCAAAAACCGCTGGTTTTGGTCGGCCGGTTCCGGTTACAGTTTTGACCGGTCCGGTTCCGGTTCGATTCGTCGGTTTCGGTTTGATTTTTACAACTCTAATGTCCATGTTGATGAAAAAAACCCAATTTGAACCAACCTAAACCAATCAAACCAAACTAAACCAATCAAACCAAACCCTCTCAAACCCATTTCCAAAATAGAAAAATAGACCTAATCAACCTTAAAATCGAAAACCCATCATTATTGCTGTGAAAAACAAAACCTGTAGAACTAACCCCTTGTTTGTTTGGATGGAAATGGAGAGAAACGAAAAGAAATGAAATCAAACTTTTTTTCTTTTTTATTGTTTGCTCAATGGAAATGAAGAGAAATGGAGAGAAGAATTAAAATGGAGAGAAATGGAGAGAATTGAAGTATGAGATGATTTCTCACCAAATTTGTGAGAAATGGAGAGAATTGAGTGGAAACAATAATGAAAATACATTTTTATCATCTATACTATATCTAATAATAAAAATTAAGTGTGAACAAAATAATCTTTAATTTAATTAAGAAATTGAATTTACCTCATAATTAAGTTATAATGTCGAAATAAAAGGAGAGAAAATGCATTTATCTTCTCTCTTTTTCTTTCATTAAAGAAAATACAATTTCTTTTCCTCTTTCATTTTTTTCGTTGTTCAAATAAGCACCCAAACAAATGGTAAGTTCACCTTTACCATCTCAATCTTTATCATTTCTAAAACCTAATTCATCATCCTTCATCAGATCTATAGCCAAAGAAGGTCATGAATAGGGCAAAAGGTTTGGAGTAGAGCAATTTGAGATGCGAACCTTCTCAAGAGATCGACACCTTCTTGAAAATCTGGTCTGTCTCTTTCTCTTTCTCATTCATTTTTACTGGGTAGGTCTGATTTCATCATAAATTGAAAGACAATGAAAAATAGTGTGACCTGTTGGACCAAGGGTGGTCAACATTGAGATTTCTCTAAGGTTTTGATGATGAACAAATTGTAGAATTTGATCTGAAGCAAGATTCACGTACGTGTGTGAATGTCACGTACGTCAGTGAAGCCTCAAGTACGTGAGTTCGATCGTGAGCTGAAACAGAAGCTACTGGAAGTTAAAAGAAGTGATCACACGTACGTTAGCAAAGGTTCACGTACGTTAGACAATAACACGTATGTGAGAGGTATCCAAAGTACGTGAAATATGATCAGAATTAAAGCGGAAAAATTGAAGTCTTGAATCAACTGAAGGCATGAAGCCACAAAATTATTCTTACACTATATTCTCAATCTATCATCTAAATATCAATTAGGTGGACATTTTTGTAAACAAAAGACAAATAATTACAAAATACTACTTATTCCAAACACATAATTCATTTATAGATGAAAAATTCAACAAAGAATCTAAAAATAGTAATTCATTTTCAAATACAATTTTTCATGAATTTTATTTCATTTTATTTATAAATAAAATAGATTCAAAATTTATTTGATGCCAAACACTATATAAAGATGCTAAATTGGAAGGATTTAGGGTAAAATCAAGATGTTTCTCTTAGGAACTCTACTGTACAAAAAAACTATTTTTAACATCACTTTTTTTTAAAAAAAAAAGCTACTTTCTATTGATACAAAATCCAAATTATGATTTATTTCATAAAATTATATTAAATATTTATAAATTAAAATAAAATTTGAAAGCTCTCAAAAAGAGTTTTCATTGAATATTTTTTTAATAAATTAAATAATTAAAACTTATATTAAATAATTTTAATAAAAATTAAGTAGTAGTAATAGTTATTTAATTTATTAAAATTAAATAATCAATCAAATTAACTAATAATTATTATTATATTCTAAATTAAATAATTATTAAAACTGTAATTAAATTATAAATTAAATAATTATTAAAATTATAACTAAATAATTATTTTATAAAAATTAAATAAATGAGATTGATATTAAATAACTGAAGTCTTAAGTCTTTTTATGAATGTTTATTGTAATACCACACCAATATGCTTGCTTCCTGTATTTGCGTCAAAAGAGTTGTTGAGCTGCCCACTTCAACATTGAGGTTGAGGACACTGGGTTCCAGCTTACTCGCCCCTCCAACACGGCATAATTATCCAACTCTTTAATTAAACCAAGCAGGGATAAGTTTCAACTTTAATTAAAACAACACAGCAGATTTATTAGACTGGACTAAACTTAGAGCCCACTTTTTTATCAAATTCGAAATAATTCAAAACCAAGAACACGTGAAAAGACCGGAAGCCTCACGATCTATTTATGGTCTCCAATTAATTCTATCCAGAACCAACACAATGCATCAAAACACAGACCGAAAACATGGATTCAAACCCCATCATTTCATTCCAAATTTACTCCACTGCAGAAAAAACGAACAGAAACATGACTGGGAATCGTCAATTACTGCCTAATTACAAATTTAACCACTTCCTAAACCTAAAATCCCGAAAACGCCCCTAATTCCTTGACAGCAAGACTTTAAATCCCCGAACAAAAGCCTTAACCACCGAAGCCGTACAAGGTCCTTCCCTGCCTCTTCAGCGCGTACACGACGTCCATGGCGGTGACGGTCTTGCGGCGAGCATGCTCGGTGTAGGTGACTGCATCTCTGATAACGTTCTCAAGGAAGATCTTAAGGACGCCGCGAGTCTCCTCGTAGATCAGGCCACTAATACGCTTCACTCCTCCTCTGCGAGCCAATCGGCGAATCGCGGGCTTCGTAATGCCTTGGATGTTATCGCGGAGGACCTTACGGTGGCGCTTCGCTCCTCCCTTTCCTAGCCCCTTGCCTCCCTTTCCACGTCCGGACATTTTCGTTCAATCTGTCGAATTAGAGTGATAAAAGCTCTAACTAGCACTGAACAATAGTAACAGCTAACTAATCAAAACATTTAGGGGAAAAAGAAAGTAGTTTACCTGATTTGAGATCTGAATCAGAGACAAATTGAGAGATGAAACGGTGAGATTGGTGTGGTGCAGTAAGACTGAGCTGAGATGGAGGGCCCTGGTTATATTTATACGGACGAGCTGTAGAGTGGGTACTAGAGGGACGATCCGTGACTCAGTTTTTCAAAATAGCTGACAGCCGTTGGTTTCTGAATGCACGGTTGAGATTTAAATATTTCCAGGTGTTGAGATTGGTGACGTGGCACATATACTTTGCTGGACCTGCCGGTTGAGAGGGAAATGTAGTTCCTGGCCCAAAAGAAAAGGGAGGGAAATGTAGTTGCATTGTTGAATAAATTTTAGGGACTATTGCACAAATATTTAAATAAAAATTAGAATTTGCAAATACATTACCAATTTTTTAAAAATTCCGCGCCTAGTGGGCAAAGTTTTTTTTTGTATTTGTGGCACTACTGACAACTAAAAACGAAAATTGCAAAAATATTATCATGGCTACAGTGTGCGTGCGTGGATGACACACGTTTTTAAATACCTAATGAATACCGTTTAATTACTAGTTGAATACCATCATAACATTTATGAATATAAAATAGAAAATTGTAAACCAATTGAATACCAAATGATAACCAATTAAAAACTAAAAGATTGAAAACCAATGAGAAACTTGATTGACTAAAAACAACAGGCATGCTCAAAACCATGTTCTTGTTATGAAGCTTCTTGTAATTTGTGTGTCCAAACCTCTTATGCCACAAGTTTGTTTGATCTACTATACTGGTGAAGGCTTTAGCATGCACAAGATTCCATGCAAGAGGAAAACTTCTATTTTGCATTTTGACAGTAAACACCTTAACACCATTAGGACGAACAACTTCACCGCTTTTCTTCTTAAAAAAGAGTGCATAATTTTTGTCTAGTAACTGACCAACACTCAAGAGATTATGATTTAATTCAACACAAAAAGAACATCTGAGATTTGTTTACTACCTGATGGAGTCTGAACTGTAACCACTCCTTTGTTGTGTACTTCAAGCCATCTGCCATCACCAATTTTGACTCTGGAATTGTATCCTTTATCAATGGTTTTGAAGCTTTGAAGATTTGAAGTCATATGGTTGGTGCATCCACTGTCAATGAGCCGCATCCCAGAGTTTGTTGCTACAGAGCATTCTTCAACTACTGTTGCAACAAAAGCATTCTCTTCCTGTATCTCAGCTCCTTCAACTCCTTATGTGACTTGAGCTGATTGAGTAGGAGGTTTTTTGTTTATATTGCTTGGACATACTTTTTCAAAGTGTTCAAATTGCTTGCAAACATTGCATTGGATGCTTGGTCTATACCAACAGTAGTTTTCAGTATGGTTTGTTTTCTTACAATGAGGACATGGAGGGTATTTTCCTTTCAGTATTTCCCTCTAAAGTTTCGTTGATCTCTCCTTTCTTTGCCCTTCTTTCCATGAAAATTCCTCTTTCATTGCTTCCAAACTAAGGATTAGTTTTCTGAGATGCAAGAAGAGCCTTCTCTGCTATCTTTTCTTCCTCTCTAAAAGCCTTTCTTTGTTCTACAGCTTGAAGTGCATTCACCAACTCAATTAGTGTGAGTTGTCCCATGTCCCAAGTGTCTTCAAGAGATGAGATTTTTGACTCAAATCTCTCTAGAAGAGTCACCATCACCTTCTCTACGATCCTTTTCTCTGGCATTTCTTCACCCAATAGCCTAATTTGATTTACAACCTTCATAACTCTATTAATGTACCCTTTCACATTCTCTGTCTCCTTCATTCTCAAAAGCTCAAACTCTTTCTTAGATTAAATATTTGCATTTGTCTTGTTTTATCACTCCTTGGAACTCAGTTTTCAACTTGTCCCAAACTTGCTTGGCTGATTCACAAGGCATGATTCTTGTGAAAATGGTTTCATCCGCAACAACATGAAGTATACTAAGAGCTCTGAACTTTTTAGAGACTTTCTCTTCATAAATCCTTAGCTGATTCAAGGTTGCATTGTCTGGAAGGTTAGGCTCCATCTCTATTTCTACAGCTTCCCATAGCAGCAAACCCTTTAGGTAAGCCTTCATCTTTACAGCCCAAGCATTGTAATTTTCGCCATAAAAAACATGAGGAGCTATACTGGAGATATTGCTGCTGGTTGCCATTACAGGATCTTGAAGAAAAGGTTTTGAGTGTTTTAGGTTTTGGGTGATTTTGATTTTGGGTGTTCTTACGTTTTATGCTCTTATACCAAATGTGGGTTTTGAGGACTTTAGTTTAGAGAGGGGAGTTTGTGAGAAGGCAGAGATGAACTTGAACCGGAAGCTTCTAATTTTATTTTATACGTTGAAGTGTGCCAAAGTACATATATATATATATACTTGTACAGAGCAAGACTCACTTTTAGATACATTCTAAAAATTTCATCATAACAAAATATTAAATAAAAAGTCAACACTATAACACTTAACATCAAAAAATATCTTACAGTCATCGACAACTACCAACATGCATCAACGAAACAAAGAAAAGAAAAACACCAAATTGCTACCAAACCTCCCACGAAATGCATACAGTCAAATAACCAAGAGAAACCAACCCAGCATAAAAGAAAAAAGAAAACAACATGCATCAACGAGACGAGAAACCACCACCACAAACAACTAGAGAGATACTAACGAATGCTTCGCCATCACAACCCAGCAAATTCATAAAACATCTAACAAAAATTCCAAACCCAAACCAAGTTCGCAATCACCCACCATCCACCGTTTTAATAAACCCACAAAACAATCCAACCATGAAGTTGAGGAAACGAAGATGAAGAATTCCAGAAGAAAAAAGAAAACCCAACCTACAGATTCCTCTCGCCCAATAGTGTTCGACGCTGTATTACTAGAATGACAAAGGAAAACCCTAAATCGTTCTACAAAATGGCACAAACTAATGATAAACATCATTTTTCTGTTTTGAAAAAACTAAGAAGATAACTGCGCATGGTTAACGAAAAAGAAGGGGAAGTGATTTCTCTCTCATCCATGTGTTGTGTTTATTTGGGTAAATAGTATCAGATTATGTTTTGAAAATGATAATTATATGACCCGATTGTATTGACATAACTATCCTAAAGATTATACAGGGTGAAATTCCTACAAGTAAATTCAGCTTTCTTGGAAACAAATTCGGCTAAAGCTTTCAAAGAGGGGAGCAATATACAGGGCCCGTATTTCAGCCACAGCCAAGTGCCAACCCCAACTGAGTCCAGCTGAACATTTTAACGAACAAAGTAAATGCTAACAGCATGTGGCCGTTTCACAAAACCACGGTTACGTTTGCCCCATGATCTCTACTCCATCTCTAACCGCTTCTCTTCCTCCTCCTCTGAAGCCAAGGTTCGACGTTTCACTGACGCGTCAATCAACAACGCCAAAAAAACTCCGTATTAACGTTTATTGGTTACTGGCATCAGGTATTAATTCCTCAAAGAGACGGAGAATGCCACGGTTTTCTACCGTGGCTGGAGAAGAAAGCTGGAGTGGAGATATCATCGAAGCTTTATGTCGGAATGTCTAAGTACGGAAGGGCACTGTTTGCTTCTGACAGTGTAAAAACCGGAGACTGCTTATTGAAAGTTCCGTACAGTGCGGTATATCCAAACAACTAACTTTTCCGTTATTAGTAAGACGTACATCACAGTGTTTTTAACCAACAGTTCCGTAACTGAATTTGCTCAGCAACTTTCGCCTGAAAATTTAATGCCGGACATTAGGGATTTGTTAAGGAATAAAGTTGGAGACGTTGCCAAGGTTGCAATTGTCGTTTTGGTGGAGCAGAGACTTGGCGAGGTAAATTATGTGGAAGTACTTTAAAGCAATCCATGATTGTTTAGCATTCCGGAAGGAAAGGTGACTTACGGTTCTCTTTTGGTGCAGCAGAAATCTGACTGGGCGCCTTACATTCGCTGCCTTCCTCGGCTTGAGGAAATGCATAGCGCGGTGAGCGTGGTCCATCTCTTGATTTTAAATGCCGTTGTTTGTTGTTTCGATGATTGTGTGTGTGTGTGCAACTTGTGCGCTGAACATCATTGGAAGTTTCCGAGATAAATGCTGAGTTTGAGTAATTTGCATTGTTGGTTTTTGCTTGTTAGGTTGTTTGCATCAGATTAGCGTGGCTGTTGCTCCTTGAATAATCAGACAATTCATGAAAATATTGGTCGTAATGTTTTTCTTTTTTTGTTTTTATTTCTGCAGATATTCTGGAGCGACAGTGAGTTTGAGATGATTCGTCAGAGCTTAGTATACCAGGAAACTATCAAACTGCAAGCTCAACTGGAAAAGGACTTCTTGACAATCAACAATGTAAGGATTTGGTGTTTATTTCTGTCAAATATGCAAGAACCTTTAAACACATACCAGAACCAAAGGATAAGTTTGAGCGCAAAGGATTTTAATACGTTTTTCAATTGTGGATTTTTCTCTTTTCCTGTTTAACTATTTTTTATTGTGGGCTTACTACTTGGAAGTTATCTTCGTTTGTGGTTTGTTGAATATACATCTGTAGTTGCTTTTGAGTGAATGCAATCACATAAAGTATCATATGTGTTTTCAGGCTCTACAACAGTTCCCTGAAATTTTTGCAAGTCTCACGCTGATGGATTTCATGCATGCATACGCTTTAGGTGAGCGACTTATTCTGGAAGTTAATGTTGCTAATTTTGTGTTTTCCGTTGCAATTTGCAAACGTTCTGCATTGTGAATAGATAAGGTAGTTCTAAGGCATTTTTTGAGATCTCTTATTGTTTTGTGAGACAGTATGAATTCGTCCTCTGTTTTAATTCTTCATTAAGGCAAACTGGAATATGCTCATCCTAATAAAAGATACTATCCTGAAATTATTGATAGAAACGTACAGTTTCAGTAACTCAATCGTGGGATGTTTATTTAGCTGTTTGCATATAATTATTAAACTTGTACAAATAAATCAGATTTAAAGTTCATTATGATTATAGTATTCTACTTTTTTTTTTGAAATAATTATAGTATTCTACTTAGCAATATCAGAAATATAAATTTCTAGGTGCAGAATGTCTTATTGCCACTGTTTTGCAATTCTGACAGTTAAATCTCGGGCTTGGAGAAGCACACAAGGTGTATCATTGGTAATGTTATAGCAAAATTATTTTTTAAAAATTGCTTATGTTGTTCCCTTACTTTATCTCATGTGTTATGAGATACTAGACTATTTTGTAGATTCCATTTGCAGATTTTTCTAACCATGACGGGGTTTCTAAAGCATGTCTAATAAATGACGATATCAAGCAAGTGCCAGAGGTACCTTCTCCTTCTCCACTATTTCATTACTGATTCTGATAATAAACATTACTATCAATTCATCCCTGTTTCATTTACTAAAATATCAGACTGCTTTTGTTTTTTGCTTGATTCATGAAGCTATTGATTAACAAAAATAATCTGAACAGATTGTGTTGGACGTAAAAAGCATATTCACAATCCAATATTTTTCCCTCCATCCCTTCTAATCACCTAATATCTCTCCTAGTAGACCTGATTGCATCTCTTAGACAGTTTCATGAATTTTCTTTGTGGTTTATTTCTTTAATCCATGTGTGCAGGTCAACTCGGAACGTAATTATGCTCCTTACGAAGAGGTGAGGCAGTGAAGCTGTTTTCCATTTTTTTTGTCCCAAACATTTGCCGCAAGTTGATGTTCCCGCCACTCATGCTTTCGATTATCCTTAAGTTCATTTGGAACAATACTATAGGTGCTAATTAGTTATGGGAAGTTTTCAAATGCTGCCCTGCTTTTGGATTTTGGGTTCACACTTCCTTATAACATTTATGACCAGGTTAGTCTCAAAGCTTGGTTGAAAAGCTACCATGAAGTTCTTTTAATGGGATTATTCTTAGAAATCTTTGCTGTTTGTGCTCTGCTTACCTGTTACTTTTGCCTTTCAATATGGACAAGTATAACTATTTTTCTGAGGGGAATCAGTACCATATCTTGCTCTGCAATATCATGCCAAGAACATTATACTTCAATGCTATTTGTGTTAATGGATTTCCATTCACAGCTGTTTGTTCCAAAATCCATTTTTGGTATTTAGGTGCAGGTCCAGATCCCTATACCCAGCCATGATTTTTTACATGAACTGAAGTTGGAAATTTTGAGAAGACATCGTCTGCCAACCATTAAAGATGTGAATGGTTTCAATTCTACTGGGAATTCTTTCATGATGAGGTCAGTTTTGAGCGTTAGTTTACTATTTGGCTTCGAAAGGACTACAACCTGCTGTGTCTTATATGTGGGAAAATCTCAAAAAGAATTTAGGAGAGTTGATATACAAAATTTGATTGAATTTTGAACTTCAAATCATAAAAACATCGCAGCGTGCATGCTGAGGCAGCAAATTCCTGAGCAAGAGTAATGCAATTACATTATAAATGGGAGGCTAATGTTTAAGTCATGAAGTCTATTCTCATAAATTGCATACCCCCTATTAAGCCCCTTAACGCTGAAAGCTCTTCTAATTTTTATGCAAAGCATGTCAATGTTTTCATCTCCCTTGCAGATATTGCAATAAAAATTAATCAATGCATTTGGCTCTGTTCTTCTTATAACTTCTTACTCTCAATTGATTTTTGTGGTTGTCGATGTGAATTTTGTATCGTTGTTACTGTGCAAACGCAAGTGGCAAAATTTATTCAATATTTACCCAGCTTCTATTCTTATTAAGAGGACTTCTTAAGCTATTTGTTTTATTTTTAATTGTTTCAATGTTTTTCTTACACAGGGAAGTGAGGTCCATTACAGGAAAGGGAAAGGGTATACCGCAATCACTTCGTGCTTTTGCTCGTGTTCTTTCTTGTGCCTCTCCTCAAGGTGCGAGTGTTTAGCATATCTTTTGCCCTCTATCAATTTTTCATTATTCCACGTTCGTTTCAAAACTAATATTATTTTGTCTATGCAAAAAAAAAAATCAAATTGTCCGTCTCTTCAGGGTTAAATGATTTGATCATGGAAGCTGCACAAAATGATGGTAGTCTGACTCGACGTCCTTTCAAAGATAGCAACAGAGAGATCAAAGCACACAACTCTGTTGTCATTGATCACTGAACTAATTAATGATTATAATGCATCTATTAAGGTAATTGCATCTATTAAGCCTTTACCAAAAGTGTCAAGCATACCCATTAAAAGGTTTTAGAATGAACAGTGAGTCGGAATTGTTGTAGCCATGGCATCTACCACAATTAATTGTTTCTCATGACATACCAAGATATCAAATGTTAGTCTCCTTGCGAATGCACAAATTCATGACTACTAGTAGAGTGCTCAGCAAATTTGGTGACTGACTATATTTTTTTTAACTGAAATGACCGACTATTTTTAGCTGTATGGAACAGTTCAAGATTAATGTAATCCTTTAGTGTGCATTGAACAACCATCTAAACGGATATGTATACCCATTTGATTATTAATAGGATAATAATGGAGATGCCTTCCAAGTTTTTTGAAAAAATGGAGTTATTTTTGCTTTCTAATTTCAAGGATTTTGTAGTTTGTTTTAATGTTGAACTCTTTTATGCCCTACAGAAATTGGAAGTCGTCAATTCTCCAACAATGTGTAAAAGATTCGCTCCTCGGATGCAAATGGCTCTAGATCTTCTCACTGGTGAACTTCGCGTCCTTAAATCTGCATCTGCGTGGCTGAAGAATTACTGCACAATCTTGTCACAGTAGACTGCCGACGAAAATGCTACATGGGATCCAAGATTTGAGAAGCGAATGCAGGAATTTCCAGGAGGGATATGCATATTCCCTGCCAAAATCTGTGGAGTAGCAAATCTACTCGCTTGATTTTATGAGCACATATCTTTGGCACGTGGTGATGCTTACTTGTGCGTGTAACATTCTTTTCCTATCATGTCTTTGCATGCAAGTAAAAATGATTCGATCAACACAACAAAACCATGTCATTGCAGATATAAGATTTTTGCTCTATGATCTCGAGTTGTCAATGAAGTGATCATTTCTACCTGATTACAACTTAAAGTTCAAAAGAGACAGCATAATTCCTCTCCCAGTTTTGAGCAGCAAACATCATATAAAACAACTCTGTGCTCAGACAAATTGCAGTCGATCATCCATATAGATAAATGAATCAACTTAGTTCTATTATTCTGAAACGAAATTAAACAAGCAAATCAACAGAAATTAGTTTATTGGATCTATACAGGAGACGGTCACCACTATTTGGAGCGGAAAAAAGTTGAATAAGGATTTACCCTGTCAGGGTGTTCAACTATGCCAATCAATGTTTTATCATACAGCTACTATTCACAATCACAGACCATTCTGGAAACTAGCAACAGCTTTAGCATCCAGTGCGTAAGAATTTTGTCTCGTATCATCAACATGCTGATTTATGATATAAATGCCTTCACTAACTCTGAATAATTGCAGACCAAACCTGTTCTTGGACAGGTTATTTTACCATTGTTTTTCTTTGCCATTTCTTCAAGAGCCTGCTAAGGGGGAAAAAAGGATATTTAGATAGACTAGTAAACCCAATAAACTTTGCTTATGTGAAAAATTAGAATGATGTGAACCTTTGCACTGTAGACATAGCCATTGGGCAAGACTTGTGGTGGGTTCTCTGTATCCATCAGTTCTTTGGTTATGTAGCAGACAAGCTTTGAGTGATGCTGTTTAGAGTATGGCAATGGCATTGCCAACTTCCTAAAGCTCTCCTGTGACAGTGGATCCTCCTTGGTGCAATCATCTTCATAACAGTATCTAGAAAACAGTTAAGGCAAAGAAAGTTCCTTGAATGTATGATGCTATAACACCACTATTGACAAATTCTTATTCAAAAAGATACAAGCCAAACTGAATAAATGCCAAGACAACATGTGGCCATTGTGTCAGCTTGGAAAAATAACAAGAACACATGCTGTAAGTTTAGAAATCTCAACGAGTTGGTCAATGGTGGATACGGAGTTTTCAGAGCAGATAAGCCTGCTTGTAGATATATATTCAGTAATGGCTCTAATGTCATGCCATATAATTTGCAAAATTCCTGTTTAAATTGACCAACCAAATAATCCCATTGCTTTGGTTCAAACAAAACCTGGTAGGTAAACAATAAAAAGAAGATAGAATCAGTCATAGAGCAGAAGAAGCCCACTAATAAGTGTAGCAAACAAGGGGAAAAAATGTAAGGATAAAAACTAGGACTGAGCAGTTACTAATACAGCAATATGGGACCCAGACTCTACTAGTTTCAATGTTCCATCAACCTATCATTTCATTAATCAATGATGGACAATATATGGTTACCTTATAGGTTGCACATTCAGTTTTGCTCCTGAAAGCCAATGTAGCCATCACTCGCTGTAATTCCTTCATATGTGAAGATGCCCATGGTACAAGATACTTCTGAGCATACGTAATGGCACGCAAGTCTTTTTCGGATCGTACCAATTCTATAAATTCTTGAAGAATTAACTGGAGTTCGAATTTGCTCTATCATTAAAAAAGGCACCAAATATTAACTAACATGAGATCATACTAATCTCCAAATATTTAACAGGTTAAATTGTTAAGACCACTTGTGGAGCTTCTCACTTACATGATCCCTGAGTAAATGAACAATGCATACCTTTGATTTCTTCAACCGTGATTTATTATCAGCACACCAGGCTAAGGCAGG
>CAODLS011293495.1:0-14179 GCA_948243855.1 Flueggea neowawraea | reverse complement strand
ATTGGAGCATCACCTTCTTGTATTAGGTTGAGCTCGGCGGCACACAACTATAAAAAACATACATTTTAGTATGGTACCATCATTTAATGGTTTGCCATCGGAGGATGCATTGACCTTTTTTAGGGAGTTTTATACTACTATTCAAACATTTCCCTTGCATGGTTTGAATGAAGATGAGTTGAGGATGTGTTCCTTTCCATATACATTGAAAGATCGGGCATAGACTTGGCCTATAAACTTGCCGAAAGGTTCACTTGGCACTTTGGAGGAAGTGTATGAAAAGTTTATGATGAAGTATTACTCACCTCAAAAGACGGTGGAATTGAGGAACAAAATATATTCTTTCTCTCAAGCATGGGAATGATTCAAGATGCTCCTTAGTTAATGCTCTCATCACCAATTTTCATTGGCTCTTCTCACACAATATTTCTATCATGGGCTTACAATGCATAGGCAAACGCTTGTTGATACCGCCGCAGAATGTTATTTTGGAGATAAGACCGCCGAGGAAGCCTATTATGTATATGAGTTGTTGGCTATAAACTCTCAACAAAAAGCGGTTAAGGGTAGGAGAGTCGATATTCATGAGGTAAGCTTTTCATCTTCACCCGATTTAGTTTCAAATGTTGATGATCTTGTAAGGAAAATGAATGTGTTGCTTAATGCGAATACTATGGCTTGGGAGAAATGTGCTTATTATGGTGTTTTGGGACATGATAAGTTGCATTGTGGTTTAAATAATGGTGGAGGATTTGGGTATAAGGAAGTGAATTTCGTGTGGGGATTCCCACATGGTCAACCAAAATATGACCCATATTCCAATGCCTATAATCCGAGATGGGGAAACCACCCAAATTTTCATGGAGAGACCCAATTACCAACCAAAATTTTTCACAACCTAGACCAAATTGACAACCTGGTTTCCAACCTAGACCTCCTTCTCAACGAAATCCTAACCAAGTCTCTCTAACACCCCCGCAAGCTAGTCAAGATAAAAAGCCACCATTAGAGGATTTGTTTATGCAATTTATGTCTAAAATAGAAATAAGGGATGAAAAGATCGAAGTTAGGGATGTTAAGGTTGATCAAATTATCCAAAGTCAACAAGCCATAATCCAAAATCTTGAGAGACAAGTGAGACAACTTGCTAAAACCTTGTCGGTTAGAGAAAAAGGAAAGTTGCCTAACACTTCTTAAGTGAACCCTAAGGAGTGTGTGATAGCTATTACCTTGAGGAGTGGGAAAGAGCTTGAGGAGCCAAGTGTGGGGGAGGTACCTATGAAAAAGAAGGAGAAGGAAATTATAGAGACAAAACCTAACCATGATAAGGGAATTGAGGAGAAAAAGGGGCAAGAGAAAGAGCTTTTACATCATTTTTCCATTCTAGAAATTAGGGTTTTACATTTCAAGAAAGTTTTTAATTTTTTAGAGTAGATCAAGGAAAAGAAAGAGGAGATCAATGACCCAATGCAACTATATTTGGAATTCTTCATCAAAGGTTCTTAGGTTTTGTTTTCTTTGACTTTTCCTTTTTTGTATTTGAATATTTATGATGTTTTTAATGGATTTCAATGTTTTTATGTTTTGTTTAATTATGTTAGCTTAAATATTTAGCTGAGGTGTAAAGATCTAGGCTAAGGATGATGATTTTGCTATGATATTGATTGGGCTTATTGTGTTTGTTAATGTTCTTTATCAATTGACTTGTTGGGTTGGTTTAATTAGTTGTTTAATGTGATTATGACTTAGATTAACCACCTAGATTGTAGTTCTATCAAGTTTAGTTGACGAGTCGAGAGATGAAGACTAAATGAGGTCACAACTATTAAACTTGTGAGGTTTAGGATAAAGATATACCTATACCCATAAGGTGCTCGATGAAATTTTCCACTAGTCTAAGGACCCTAATCACTTTCCATGTGGATTCGATACCCAATGATACTTTTGAAGGTTAAAACTACGACGATCTTTGTGTACTTGCAAAGCATCCATTAAACATGACCAAAGAGGAAGAAAAATTACAAAGAAGGAATTTTTAGTGCTGGTGTCTAAAGTCACACACAGCTGATACATTTTTATTTAACATACAAACTTGGTGAACCAGTTAAAAGTACAAAAGAGTATAAACTTGGTGAACAAGTTGTTGCCATACCTCTAAAAATAGATGTCAACAACTAAAGCAAACTAAAAAACAACTAAGTTATGTTCTGGTTACAGCAACCAAAATAGATAACAATTACAGCAACTTTGAGATGGACTCAGCTTCAACTGAGGTGGACACAAATGGACACAATTGGAATTCAGTTGCATAGAAGTCATGACTTCAACAACAACTCCTTCCTTTCTGGAGTTTGTAATGTTTTCGTGGTATGTTGAATGCTAACTTTTGTTATTCTGATCAATCTCCTCTTTTTTTTTTTTACTGTTTGTTCAATCACCTGTTACAATAGACAATACGCATTGAAAACACCAAAGACATCGTGAAACTAACCGTGATTGTCCTTTCGAATTTCATTACAGGATGTTTGTTGATTCTCTTGATTTCTTGCAACCCAATTCTAGTAAAGGGCACTTTTGCATTTTGAGTTCCTCAGAGCTTGAGGTAAGATGCATCAACCCCAGCCGCTCACCTGTTTTACCCACACAAACTTTTCTTTGGTCTATTTTGGTATAATCTATATAGGAATGAGCTGGTGTCTCTCTGTTGAATCCATTTAATAGTGAATATTATACTCTGTAATGAAAATAATAAAATAAAAAAAGATTAATTATATTTGTAATTACGTCCTTTTATATATTTGCAGGAAAAGCACTGCTATTGTCGAATGCTGGAACTCCTTGTCAATGTTTGGGCTTATCATAGTGCAAGGAAGATGGTTTAAATATATCCAAATACAGGTTTTCTAGAGGAGCAACACCCAATTGATCAAAGAAGAGGAGTAGCGTGGGCTAAGTACTTCAACCTCACAATTCACATTGACGAAGGTCTTGCAGAGGATGCAGATGATGGTGATTATCCAAGAAAACGGTGGTTATGGCCGCTAACAGGCGAAGTGCACTGGCAAGGGATCTACGAGAGGGAAAGGGAAGAAAGATACAGGTTAAAGATGGACAAAAAAGAGGAAAACAAAAGAGAAACTATATGAAAGAATGAAGTCTGGCTACAAACAAAAGCCACTTGGAGGAAGAAGAAGATAGGAATGATCTTTCTAACTTTGCAATGCTTGACTCCTAACGCGCCGAAGAACCCTTTTTCTTTTTTCACAAACTGAGAAATTGAGGATGATCTTGCCAATCAAGAAGCTTCAGGGTTTTTCTAACAGCTTCAGCCTCGTCTGGTCGTTTTTGGAATAGAAGCTGGGGGAATTGAGACGGAGGTGAGAAAAAAAAGCTGAGACCTTGCACAGAAATTTCATTACAGTTAGGTTTCTTAGTACACACATTAGAATTTCTCAAGTGTCACTAATTCATATTCTTTTCAACCATTTAACTTGTATTCTTTCATATTGTATATTCTTTTAAAAAAAATTGTTCTCATTAATAATAGCTTTCTTTTGTTCCTAAATTTTTGCTTAAACACCTAAAATATTTCCTATGTTTAAGAGCGGTACTTTTCAAGGTTTAATGGCGAATTTTTTAGCGATTCCCATGCTTTGCGATATTCTCTCGAATAATTTTTGTTGTGTGTTTTAAAATTAATCGCTATGTTTCTTGCACCTTAATCCTATTAATTTTACTAAACATAAAACACCAAAAGATAAATTACTCTCCATTTTAAAATCAATTTACTTCACTAAACTGCTCAAGTTTTTTTTTTGTCTCTCTGCCTCAAACTCGATTCTCTCTCTTCCAAACCTATTTGTCGTCTCTCTCTCTCGCTCTCCAATTGCATAATTCTCCCAAACAAAATTACATAATTCTTCTGTAAGTATTATATTACAGTAATTACAAACCCCAACCCAGAAACAAAAATCACAAACTTCCACAAATACCAAAAGCCAACAGAATTATGTAATTAGCGATAGAATTATGTAAATAATTAATATATTATAGTAATGAGAAACTAATATTACAAAAAATTTTGATATAAATTATCCAAGTTGTCAATTTTTGTGGATTTTAAATATATATAGTGAAGTAAAATCTAAAATTAATAATTTTATATTTGAGTGTATTATCAAGCTCGTTTATAGGTACATTAATGAATGATATCAATAAAAATGTGTCATGTTAGTCTTGCTGATAATGAGTATAATAGAAAAAATTGCTAAAGACAACTCCGCCCTGAATAGAGACCAATCAGCGATTAGAATATGGAAGTTTGACTGTGTCGTTTTTGTTTTGCAGTGACAACTTCACTTACACATAATCACAGTTCCTCCTCTGTTTAGGGTTTTGAAAAATGTACCCAAAATCTAATCCCTCATCCAATCTCCCCTCTCTCTCCCTTCATCACCAGAAACATTAGGTGACAACAACACTCTCTCATGCTCGAAGTTCCTCTCTTTGTTCATCACCCAACTGCAATTTAAGTTTTGTTGTGCCGGTTTCTACTGGGTTTGTTTGATGTTATGCTTGGGAGTTTATGTGTTCATTTTGCAGTCATCACTTTCAGTTGGCTAAAAGGTAGAATTTTTATAGCATTTAAGTTATTTGGAAATTGTAGGGAAAACGAAGAAAAATGGAATTTTAAGTTGAGTCTCTGGCCAGTACAGAACCATGAGGTTTTGTTGCATTGAGCTTATACCACTAAATTAATTTATGCTGCAAAAATATGGAACAGGAAATTATGATATTTAGGTCATTTCGCGTAATTTTCCAGTTCGAACCGAATTTCTGTTATCTATGCTCTACTTTTATGCTTATATCTAATTTTATTTTTCTACAGCTGCATATCTTCAAGTTGTTTTGAATGCTAGAGGGTGCATATGATCAACTAAATATTGGTTAAAGGTATGCCGTTTCAAATTATTCATTTTGAATTTTTGCATCCTTCAATGAACTTAGCAATCGTCCAAATTGCTAGACTCTTGAAGATGTTGACAAACTTCAAAAAATTGGAGTGAAGACAATATTTTGTTTGCAACAAGATCTAGATTTAAAGTATGTTAAATACCTTAGGTTTTAAGTCTCATTTGTGTTAATTTTTAAACTACCTGTAGATTCGACTTGTTTATTAATTACAAAATGGATGTATAGTTGGTGAATGTTTCATTTTGCAAGGTACTTTATCATACTGATATATAACAACAGTTTCCTATTCTTTTCAGATATTTTGGTGTGGATATTAACGCCATCCAAGAGTATGCAAATAAACGTGGTGACATTCAGCATGTACAAGCACAAATTAGGTAAGTCATGAGAAACTTTTCTTTGTTTCACTATTACCATAAATGTATTGTTCTTTGGAGGGTTGCATTGCTTTGCAATGTGATAGAACCCAACTATTTGTATAAAGAATACAATCAAGAACAGAGAACAATGTGAAGAAAGGAGGGATGAAATACAAAAGACCCACAACACTTTTAGGGGCTGCTTCCTCCTAACAGACTCAAAGAGTCACTAATGCAAAATAAATTCTGTTGTCCAATACTTATTCACAATCTGCTATAAGTACTCGACACAATCCAAACAAGAAACAACCCAATAACCAATCCTCAATCACCTAATTATGACCAAAATACCACAAAACCTTTCCACCTCCTTCTCCTGCAGACAAGGAGAATAAATGAAAAACTAAACATTCAACCAAAATAAACAAAGCAGCAGGGGCTATCTTCATTCCTTTGGAATTGCAACAGAATCTAGAATTGGGCTTCTTTTGAACTTCTTCCTTTTGTAAACCAAACAAATCTGGGAACTATCATTACTCCCCCCATAGAAAATCACCTTGTGCTCAAGGTGATGGTTAGGAAATTGCTTCTGTAACTCTTCCCGAGGCTCTCACGTCGATTCAAAATCAGGTAGCTCCTTCTACTTAACCAAAACTTCAGTATCCAAAACACCAAACCGGACCCCTTTTATGTCTTTTGGTTCCACCAGCCACTCCATTGAATCAGTCAAAATAGATGGGAGGGATTGTACCTGAGTTGTGTTACCCACATCTTTCTTGAGTTGGGACACATGGAAGACCAGATGGATGGGTGTCGAACTCGGTAACTGTAGTTTGTATGCCACAGGCCCAATACGTTCCAACACCTCATAAGGACCAAAAGATCTCTGGGATAATTTTTCATTGATTTTTCTGGCAATGGACTTCATCCTGTATGGCTGAAGTTTCAAGTAGACTTTATCCCCGACCTGAAACACTTCTCTTCGATGCGCATCTGCTTGTTGCTTGCTTCATGAGGTTCTGAGCTTTGTGTAATTGTTCCTTAAGTTCAACCAAAACAGCATCCCTTTGAATTAGCACGTCCTCTAATTCAGCAATAGAAGTAGGACCAGTTTGTTCATAACGCAATAGGGAAGGGGGTCTCTGCCATACACCAGCTTGTATGGGGTACTTTTAGTAAATGAATGAAATGATGTGTTATAGCTAAACTCAGCCCAAGGCAGCCATTGAAACCAATCTTTTGGTTTGGAACTAATGAATCAACAAAGATAAGTCTCAACGCACCTGTTTACCACCTCGCTTTGCCCACAACTTTAAAGATGGTAGGCTGTACTTTGGTTCAAGAATGTGTTTTGGAGGTGAAACAACTTAGACCATGAATAAAAGGAAGAAGTTCCTAGATTTTTGGTCTGGTACATAAAAGCTGGGGAAAAGGATCTGCATTTATTCATGGTCTAGGTAAAGGATCTGAGTTCTCAGATTCGTTTGGTTTACAAAAGGAAGAAGTTCAAGAAAAGCCCAATTCTAGATTCTGTTGCAATTTCAAAGGAAAGAAGATAGTTCCTGCTCCTTTGTTTATTTTGGTTGAATTTTTAGTTTTTCATTTATTGTCCTTGTCTGCAGGAGCAAGAGGTGGAAAGTTTTTGTGGTATTTTGATCATAATTAAGTGATTGAGGATTGGTTATTGGGTTGTTTATTGTCTGGGTTATGTCTAGTACTTATAACAGATTGTGAACAAGTATTGGACAGTAGAGTTTATTTTGTATCAGTGGCTCTTTGAGTCTGTTAGGAGGGAGCAGCTGCTAAAAGTGTTGTGGGTCTTTTGTATTCCATTACTGAGCAGTTCTAATGCAACACTCATCTCTCCCTTCTTCACATTGTTCTCTGTTCTTGATTGTATTTCTTTATACAAATAGTTGGCTTCTATAATTTTGGTATCAAAGAACAAAATTGACCTCGAATGCCCACTAGAATGGAGTCTCAAATCGAGAAACTAGAGACATAAGTTAGTGGTATTACGAAGACACTAACTAAAGTGAATCGATGCATAGAGGACCAACATTCCTTAATTCAAGGGCTCCTAGAAAAATTGAGCAACTTTGGAGAACAAAGTGCTGCCCACCCAAAACACATCGACCCGTCCCCAGAAACAAATCAAATCCAGCCACCCAATCAATCACTCTCATCAAATCCCCCGTCCAAAGAACCTAACCATGAACCTAACACTCAACAAACTGCTTCTAAAACATTTGTTACAATCACCAAATCTTGGGATAGGGATAAGCTACCACGGAAGGTGGAGTTACCAGTGTTCAACGGAACCAACCCCAATGCTTAGGTTTTCAAAGTTGAGCGATACTTTACTCTCAACCGCTTGACGGCGGCCAAGAAAATTGAAGCCGCAGGAATTTGTTCTGAAGGAGAGGCAAAAGCATGGCTCAGGTTTGAGGAACGAGATACTATTTTCTCCTCCTGGGAACAATTGAAGACGCTAATGTTGGAAAAGTTCCTCAGTCCTGAAGATGGAGCTTTGCTTCATTGTTTCTTTGCGGTTCGACAAAATTGTTCTGTTTTTGAATATCAATCCCGGTTCGAATTATTGGCTGCTAGTGTTGGACGTCTTGATGATGCCACCCTCACTGTAGTGTTTGTCAAAGGATTGGAGGAGAGTATACGAGCTGAGTTGTTCTTGCTTTATCCAAAAGGTCTCAAAGAAACGATTCAGGTGGCCGCTAGAATTGAGAGGAAGAATATCTTGATGAACCCTGCCCAAAGCTCTAAACACATAAGCTCAAACCCACTACCAAATAAACCTAAACCTAAAACAGTTTCTTGGACTTTTTCTAAACGGCCACTTGAACCCCACCCAAAATCCTCAAAAATACCACAACCACCACCCTCCTTCAATGTCCCACACCAATTCCCAAACCAGGAGTTCAACTAGCTCTAACCCAAATCCTAACCCCATTAAAAACACATCACAATCTACTTCTACTTCAAAATTTAAGAGGCTCATTGAAGCAGAGGAGCAAGCCCGAAGAGAAAAAAGTGTTATGCTACCGTTGTGATGAGAAGTGTTACATTGGACACCGATGTAAGAACAAAGAATTGCAAGTAATCTTGGTAAGCGATGAGTGTTGTATTAGAATTGCTCAGTAATGGAATACAAAAGACGCACAACACTTTTAGGGGCTGCTCCCTCCTAACAAACTCAAAGAGTCACTGATACAAAATAAACTATGTTGTTTAATACCTGTTCACAATCTGCTATAAGGACTCGACACAACCCAAACAAGAAACAACCTAATAACCAATCCTCAATCACCTAATTATGACCGAAATACCACAAAACCTTTCCACCTCCTGCTCCTGCAGACAAAGACAATAAATGAAAAACTACACATTCAACCAAAATAACACAAAGCAGCAGGAACTATCTTCATTCCTTTGGAATTGCAACAGAATCTAGAATTGGGCTTCTCTTAAACTTCTTCCTTTTGTAAACCAAATGAATCCGAGAACTATCACAATGAAATGCAGATCCTTTCCCCAGCTTTTATGTACCATACCATGAATAAGAAAATGAAATCACTAGTTCAATTTGGAAGTGTTAACAATTAAAACAAGAAGGAATATGTTAAGAGCAAAAAGAAATTGTCACCATATTTTTGACCGCTTTATATCATTTGGACAAATGAACTATTTCTTTACAAAAATCTTTTAACAGACTACAGAGTGTCTTGTACTGATTTCTTTGCATCAAGTAGGTAACGTATTGTTTTAATTCTATTGTCTTTCAATCTTTTCTAAATGTCGTTTATCAGTAAAATATTAGGAATTACTTTTCCAACTAGGACATTTTTTTGGTTCTTTTGACCATTTAAGTATCAGTTGTATTTTCTTTTTTCTTTCAATCATTTGCTTAATAATGCAGCTAATATTTGATTAAGCAGGGATTTTGATGCCTTTGATTTACGGATACGGCTTCCTGCTGTTGTAAGCAAATTGTACAAGGCCATTAACCAAAATGGAGGTGTGACATATATACATTGTACTGCTGGACTGGGAAGAGTCCCAGTTGTTGCGGTATGGATTACGTTTTAAATTTTAAAATATGTAGGCATAATAAATGAAGAAGTTCAGTGAAAGCTCAGTTTTGAAGCTGACAATTTTTCGTTTCGTAAATTTTTGTCATTGATGATTAAATAAGGCAGTTTGTTGTTTTATGATGTGAAAAACTTGTCTTCTTGAAAGAATTAACAAAAAAGATGACATCTTACTCATGAGTCAAGTATCTTATGCCATACCTGAATTTTTCGTCATCCAACTACTTCTGTGCATCCAACATTCTTCCTCTAATTCACAGATACAGACCTCTCTTGTTCTTTATAGCCTTTTAGAATAGAAAATAATAAAAAGGGTTTGCATGAGAAAAGGCGTATAACTTTTTAATAACAACTGTAGTTTCATCTTTCGATAATTTCTTGATAGTATTTTATTCAGATCTGCTCAACGAATAACTGAGAGTTTGTTCTTATCACAGATGGCTTATATGTTTTGGGTTCAAGGATACAAACTTAGTGATGCTAATGATATACTTTTGGTAATCCTATATTCCGTTCTTTGATTGTGGTGTTTGTTATTGTGAAGTTTATGCACCAATTTTACATTCCAAAACTTATGGTATTGATTTATGAATACCAATTATTGCTATTGTTTAGATGATTGAACTAGGATCTGAAATGTCTGTCCACATTTTTGAAATATCTCACCTTGTTTATTATTGCAGAGCAAGCGGTCATGCTTCCCAAAGATGGATGTCATCAAAAGTGCAACAGCAGATATAGTGAGTTATTTTTGTTCTATATTTTATCATCGGAATGATTTTTTATGAAGTTGTAGATTTTAACTTTTACCACCTTCACAGTTTTAATTTGGAAGCTAACATTCTCAGAAAATTCCAATTTATGGCTACAAAGTTATGACATATGTTCTGTATATATTGAAAGCGTTGTATAATCTAATCTGGACCCTTTTTTTCCCTCATACTATAGCTTACAGGTATGAGAAAGAAGCTTGTCACTTTTACTTGGGAAGACGGAAATTGTTCGTAAGTGGAAGTTTCTGGACTTGATATTGGATGGGGCTAGGTAACAATTGTGCATCAACTTCGTGAAATATAAGGGATATCTTAGCATGTTCAATAGTACGTGTAATTAGGCCGAAGAATTCCATTTTATCATGCATTAACCTGCTTGGACATGAATTTATAATGCTTGTCAATTAGTTATTATGGTTGGATTGGGCAGCATTCAGCACCATATATGTCTAGCTATAGTTTAGTCTTCGTAGCAGGAAGTCTATTTTGCTTAAATTCGAGGTTGAAATGTAATTTGAGGACATTCTTTTTGAGCACTTGCGTGGTATTTGTTTAACTTAAGGCCAGTTTAAGTTTTCAGTTACGCAGCTTCTTGGAAACATGAAATAAGTTGTTTAGGCATTGTTCTTTGAATGTGAATTCATCTAACGATTGTTAACAAATTGGCACACATCATTTTGTGGTATTTCAAAACAGTTTTTCTTACTATTTCCTTTCTTCTTCTAGAGAATACCTCTGAAATTTGATGAAGTACAAGGATTATGGATTCAAGAGAGGCAGTTATTGGTAATATTTTCACTCTTTTTGATCCTCTGTTGATTTATTGCATCAAATACTGTAAGAAGTTAGCTGATGTCAAAAGTGGTATATTTGCGACGCATATTTCAGTTAATGTTTTACATTTATCCAGCTAATCCTTGCTTTAACAGGAAGGACACTATGAGTACAAGTACATTATTGACGGTGAATGAACGTTCAACGAATATGAGCCATTTACCTCGCCCAACAAAGATGGTCATGTGACCAATAACATTCAAGTAATGTTCAGCTCTCTATATGCTTCATCTTCTCCGTTGTTTCTGTTTTTATAGTTTTGTGGTGCACAGAGGGGTTTGTTATTGGAATGAGCAATTTTCCATGATGGGTTTGCTAAATCTCAGAACATAGATTTATAATTTTCTGTTAATGCTATCATCCACTCCTCCCCAGGTTATCGTGGACGACACAACCAGCCCTAATGCACCTATGCGGAAGAGATTGGCTGGTGATGATCCAGATTTAACAAGGGATGAATGGTTGAAGATAAGAAGGTTTCTTGAAGCTTATCCTAATTACGAGGAGTGAAATGGAAAGGAACACTACGCGAGTAGGAAGCATGTAAAGATGCAAGTCTCCCACAATAAAAGCGCAAATGTATAATTTATAGATGTAATCTTAGTTAAGTTGATACGTATCATCAATAAAATGTCTATAAGAGCTCTTTGATTTATCGGAATTGATTGGGATTTGAACTCAACTTTTTAGTGCCTCAGTACTATAAGCATATTGGTCTAAGGCACAAACACTGCAACTTTGAAACACTATTCATGAGAACTAAGTTGTGTTCTCAAGGGTTATCCAAGTTTAGAACCCTATTAGAGCCCTAAGCAGTTGTTTGTATTAGGTTATCCGAGTTTATAACCATTATCAGTTGTTTGCTTTGTCATTTTGGTTTAAAGCATTTCTCAATATTTGAATTACCGTACTTAACAAGTAAAAAATTTGCTTATAGTTGACTATGCTAATTAGGGAACCAATACTTTATCGGTTTAATTTAATTAATTTGAATTTAAATTACGTCTTTCGACTTAGAGTTAAGACTTGGGTGAGATGTGAATTGAGGAAATGAAGCTAGTATTGAGGGACCAGCTGAGTAGATTTATGGCAACCTGCCAGAAAGGGCTCGTGGCGAAATAATGAGCAGGGACAGCAGCATGTTAGGGATTGGCGTATTTGGTGAAGTAATCATACAAAGATGGCAGAAACCACACCATCACTATAATTATGAGCCTAATATAAATGTTGTCAATTCTTTGTGCCTTAACTTTGCGTTTTCATTCAACTCGCCGTTTCATTCAACTGCAAGTGGTGTAGCTCTATGCCTTAGCCCACGCATGTTCTCAATGTTGGTGGACAGCGGCGATAATATTTTAGAATTTGAAGTAACTGAACTTACGTTTTTTTTGTATTAGAGTTGACTTAAATACTAATAAATTTAGTTTATGGATATTTTCATATAAATATATATATGCACTTGATTTGCATACGAAGTAAATTTTTGTCGTAAAGGAAATATTTAGTATCACTAAATTATTAATTAATTGAGTGTAACATTTAAATTTTTATATAATTGAGTACACTTTAACCATTGATAAATTAAATTAAAATAAAAAATTTATCAATATAAAGTGGTATTAAAATTTTCTTTATTTCTTAAATATTGAATAGTTCTAGAAATTAAAGCTATTACACTATTCCAATCTTGATAAATTACACCTATTTAACCACATAGTTTAATCCTAACCGTTCAACAAACCAACCTATTATACCTCATTAACGCAACTCCAATATTGTTTGGCTTAATAATCTTAAAATTTCTACCCTCTACTAATATATAACTTTGATCATATAATAAATTTGTTGACATCCATTTATTAATGGGAACATGACATTTAGGTGACACATGAAATCATTAACCAATCGCATAAACACAAGCCCCTATATATGTGCATTATTTATATTTTATTTGCAATATTATAATCACCGATTAATCAACGACAGTATCAAAAATCAAGCACTTTATATATAAAAAATTTATTATTTATTAATTTCCACGAATCTATGACTTTATATTTCATGAACAGCCCCATTGTAATTAAATTGGAACGGCAACTTAAACATTGAAACTAGTTGTGACGTGCTTTGATAGAGAAGAGGAGCTCCCTTCACACACACCTTCTTCACTCACTACTTCCAATAACAAGAGATTTAAACCTGTTTAAAACTTATTTAATGTTTATTTATTGTATATTTATTTAATATATATAAATTTCACATATTTTATAACTTGTTTAAAATTTATTTAGAACGTGTTTATTGTCGTTCATTGTGTATTTGTTTATCATATATAAATTCTACATATTTTATAATTTATTTACGACTTATTTAAAAGTTATTTAGTATTTTTTTATTATATATTTATTTAATATATGTAAGTTTTACATATCTTATAACTTTTTGAAGACTTATTTAAGATTTGTTTTGTTTAATATATTTATTTAATAATAAAGCAACAACATATCAACAATACAAATCAACACCAAACCAATAACAAATCAACAACAAATTAACTACAAAATGACGTCATTTAGATGAAAAAAGTAAAATAAACATAATGGAAATAGAAAGCATGAATTGAAAATCCCAAAATCGTAAATTAAAAAAATGGCAATGTGAATTAACAATTATGAAAGCGTGAATATATAATTATGAAAATATGAATCTGTAATATACATAACATGCTGAGCAAATATTGTACAATAAAATAGACAAACCGAGTAATTTTCTTTTGCCAAATTCTGACTCCGCCATTTACGGAAAAGGAAGATAACATCTGCAAATTGTAGAAAGGTTTACATGGGCTAAAATAGGCCGATCGAGCGTGGTACGAGAAGATTGATTCACAATTTAGCATGGATTCACCTTCAGTCTTGGATCAAGAGCTGTAGCATGGAGGTCAAAGAAGCAAGCGACAACAGCCTTATCAACTTCTGAAGCAGAGTACATGGCTGAAACTTCGTCAGCGTGTCAAGCAATTTGGATGAGAGTAATTCTTTGTGATCTGAAACGGGAACAAGATGGAGCAACAAAAATCTTCCGCTATGACAAAGCGGCAATTGCAATGACGAAAAATCCAGTCTATCATGGC